>QRDG01001261.1:867369-1006783 GCA_012064385.1 Puccinellia tenuiflora
AAGCATTAAGCATAGGAAGGCAAAGCAAGTGCAACATTAAAACCTTCAACATAAAGAGGGGAAACTTCATAAGATAAAAATTTATACAACCACGCTTCCCTCTCTCATAATAACTTTCAGTAGAATATAAGAAAACTCAATAACATAACCATCACATAAAGCATTTTTCTCATGATTCACATGCATAAAAGTATTATTATTACTCTCCACATATGTAGCACCCTCACTTTGAAAAGCAAGAATACCTCGTGAATTGCTAGGCCCTGGATCGAGTATGGCTAGCATTCACCAACAGGATGTAATATCATGCATAAATGTTAAACATTATTACATCGCAAGTACGAATGATCCAGAATAAAGTACTTTATTACAACTTTGCATAGCCGAAGCTAGCTTAAAATAAATAAAGTTCCACAAATATTATTCAGAGTTCAAGCAGCATAATAAAGTAGCACTGAGCTCCATCATCTCCATGTGCCACTGGCGAACATGTTGGTTGTAAGCTCGAGACAAACCACGTCCTCACTCCTCATCTGAACAACCTGCAACATTAACGTTGCAGCCCAGGGAATTTGGGTCAATACCTTGTGACAGGCTGGCAAGTATCGCACTATGGTGGTATATAAATGACAAAGACTACCACTACATGCTTATTTGGCTGGTGGTGTTCAAGGCTATTGCAGAAAGCAAATTTTATCCTACTTTTCATAAAACCTTTTTCAATTTCGACTTAACATTATGAGACACTCCCATGGAACGCATCCAATGTCTCATTTACCCGAGTTCACCCAACAAGTTTTATTACTGAAATTGGAATGAGTGAGATCTTCTGTCGACAACCTTATTTGGTCACTCGTGATTGTCCATTACCGGGGACACGGCTATGATCATAGTTTTAAATACTCTCGAGAGTTTGTGGCACTTTCCCCACTAGACTCGATCAACCCATTCTATCCTTAACCCTCATTTAGTGAAAAGGAAAGGAGAAGACCAAGACGAGACTTTTCAGAAATGCTTTCCCATGGTACTCTAGCAAGATCACTGCCGTCCTACCCCTCTACATCATCAGATCTCGCTGACCCAGGTCCACACAACTTACTCCATCAAGACAGAGCCCATATGACTAGTGGTTGCACGGTCGGGCAAACAAACACGGTGTGACATTAATCTCAAACCCTAGGTGGCCTTTCACAAGTGCACATATTCAGGTTCACACCATAGAAATGGGCCTGAATAGCCACTCAACTTCGCCTCCATCATACAAACCAATACCACCTAGGTAGTTCATTAATTTAGTAGAATTTTCCTTAACTCAACTACAATAAAACACTTCAGTTTTGCAGCAAGCAATTCCACTAAATTAAATAGGTCACTAGTCAACTAGTCATGTGGCTATCCTAACAGGTTTGCATAGCATATATATAATAGTAGTGGTAAGCCTATCATGCAAAGCTACTGAAATAATCTGCAGTGCATAATATAACAAAATAGTAGGTCCTTCATGAATTGTTGTGTGTACTTGCCTTGATAGTTGTTCAGGTTGCAACACTCACAGCACTCCTGGCACTCTTCACAATCTAAACAAGCAATTTGCAACAATTCAATACACATACAATAATGGCATTACAATAAAATATGAATGCATGATGAATATGCAAACAACACAAGTCAAAGTTAAGAAATTAATAAAGTTATTACTTTCTGTTATTTACTATATGCATGATGCTCATGATTCATATTTTAAGTGGTTTTAATAATTTAAAATAATTACTATAGTCAATCTACCACTGTTTGAGTTTCTACAAAAACATTAACAATGCATGATGCACAAGTGCAAACTAAAAATACTACTGGACAGAGGGCACTAAAATAAACACTTTTGCAGAAGAAATTAATTTAAAATAACTTGTAGATATAAAGTTATGCCAAAATTACTCAAATCTCTCATTTGAAATTTGAATAATTTTTAATTTGTCAAAACAGAAAACTAATGGTTCTAAAACAATCTACAGATCATAAGGTTTTCAAAAATATAAAGTTCATTAAATTTGACCGAGCCATTAAAAAGATATGATGGTTTAAAGATTTAGGGTCTTTTCTGCAAAACAGCCAAATTAATTTAATTCGGCTGAATTACAGAAATGCTGGGCTGACGTGGACGCTGACTGTGTGCTGACTGGGCGCTGACGGGCGTGACCGGCGCGATCTCACTGGCCGTACCGGTTCGGTTAAATAAATAAAACGGAGCCGTTAGATCAAGATCTAACGGTCCAGATCTAAAGGGATGCGGGCCGGCCGGAGCTAGGGTTTCGGTGGGCGGCGGTGCGCGGCGGCGACGCGTCGGCATGCGGCGTTCCCGGCGAACGGTGGCGCTCCAGGACTCGCGGATCTCACCTGCGTGATCAGCGTGATGCGGCGAGGTCGATGGCGCGGCGGTGGTCTCCGAGGCGGTCTCCTTCTCCGGTGATTGCTCGCCGGAGTTGCGTACAGCGGCGGCCCGAGGCGTGCGTGGACGCTCTCGTCGATCTGGAGGCGGGAAAAATTGGAGAAGATGTCAGAGAGGTGCGCCACGATGAGATGAAGCAAATGGAGGGGAGGGGAGGAGCTGGGGATCGCCGGAGTACGGCCGGAGGAGAGGTTTACCGGCGGCGGCAGTGCGGCGTCTCGAGCTCGATTTACAGCAGCCTGGTGGCGCAGCAGCTAGGGTTCGGGGTGGAGAGGACGCGGAGATGGTGGAGAATAAGTAGAGGGCGAGGGAGATGCGGATAAGTCCGATTCGGTGGAGATTTTCGCGGAGGTGGTTCGGTGGAGTTCGAGTTCGTCACGACGTCGGGGAGAGAAAGGAGAAGAAAAGGGGAGAGGGAGAGAGGCCGGTCGGGGGCGCTGCTGGGCTGGTCCTGGGCCGGCTCGGGTGGGCTGGCTCGGGCTGGCTCGGCCGTTTTCTTTTTTTTTTTTGACAGAGCTTTTCCTTTTTCCTTTTCCCTGGTTTTAAAAACTGAAAATAAAACCATAGCCAAACTTTTCATAAAAATTGGCAAAAATACTTTTTGGAGAGCTTGTCTAGTTTAGAGTATTATGGCATTAATCTTGCCAATAAAATAAATTAAAATATTGGAAAAACATGGTTAGGGTTACTTAGCACCCTTATTCCATTGTTTGAATTGAATAAATCAAAAATTAAAACAAGCCACATAAAATAATTAAACTAAATGCACAAACAAATGCATATGATGACATGAATGCATGCTTATGCAAATTTTGAAAATTGGGATGTTACAAACCTAACCCCCTTAAGATGAATCTCGTCCCCGAGATTCGGATTGGTTAGCAAATAGGTGCGGGTGTTCTTCTCGCAGGTCATCTTCCCGTTCCCAGGTAGCTTCCTCTTCAGTATGATGGCTCCATTGGACTTTGCAGAACTTGATTGTCTTGGTACGAGTAATTCTCTCTGCAGTCTCCAAAATCTTGATTGGCTTCTCCTCATAAGTCAAATCACTCTCCAGTTGAACTTCCTCCAAGGGCACAGTATCACGCAGCGCTGTCTCGGCCATCTCAGGGTGACACTTTTTCAACTGGCTAACATGGAACACGTTGTGAACTGCTGATAGTACCTCTGGTAGTTCCAACTCATATGCAACTTCGCCTTTACGAGAGAGAACCTTATAGGGTCCAATGAATCGAGGTGCTAACTTTCCTTTGATTCCAAACCTCTTCACACCACGTAGAGGTGAGACTCTAAGGTATGCTCTATCACCTACCTCATAGGTAATTTCTCTACGCTTGGAATCCGCATAACTTTTCTGCCTTGATTGTGCTATTTTCAACCTGTCCTTTATCAATCTGACCTTCTCTTCAGCTTCTTGGATTATGTCAGGTCCAAATAAGCTACGCTCACCTACACCACTCCACAGTAATGGTGTAGTGCATTTTCTTCCGTACAATGCCTCAAAAGGTGCCATCTCAATACTAGCCTGGTAGCTATTGTTGTATGAGAATTCTGCATATGGCAAGTTATCATCCCAGCTAGATTTATAATCCAGTGCACATGCCCTAAGCATGTCTTCCAGAATCTGATTGACTCTCTCAGTCTGTCCATCAGTCTGTGGGTGAAAAGCTGTACTGAATTCTAATCTTGTTCCTAATGACTCATGCAACTGCTTCCAGAAATGTGAGGTAAATTGGGTACCTCTATCAGATACAATCTTCTTGGGAACACCATGCAAACTCACAATTCTCTTCATGTAAATATCTGCTAGCTTTGCACTGGTATAAGTAGTTTTCACAGGAATAAAGTGAGCTACTTTGGTCAGACGGTCAACAATCACCCATATCGAATCATAACCCGACTTGGTTCTGGGTAGTCCTGTGATGAAATCCATGCCAATTTGCTCCCATTTCCATTCTGGCACTGGTAATGGTTGTAGCAGTCCAGCGGGTTTCTGATGTTCTGCCTTCACGCGGCTACACACGTCACACTTGGCAATATATTCTGCGATATCTCTTTTCAAACCATTCCACCAAAATCTCTCCTTTACATCCATATACATCTTGGTGTTACCCGGATGTATGGAGTAAGGTGAGTCATGTGCCTCTTGTAATATTAGTTTCCTAAGATCCTCATCTTGTGGCACACAAATACGGTTCTCGAACCACATCGTACCTTGTTCGTCCTCCCGGAATCCTTTGGCTTTGCCTTCACTCAGATTGGTCTTGATTTCTTCCATCACTTTATCTCCCTTCTGTGCTTCTCGTATCTTATCCATCAACATTGGTTGCACCTCTAGTGCTGCTATAAAACCATCAGGTACCACTTCCAATCTAAGGTCTTTAAATGCATTGCATAAATCTTCTGGCAATTCTCCTGCCGTTAATCCATTAACATGAACCTTACGGCTTAAAGCGTCAGCCACTACGTTGGCTTTTCCAGGGTGATATTGCAAGCTCAAATCATAATCTTTTATGAGTTCTAACCATCTTCTTTGTCTCATGTTCAGCTCCTTCTGGGTGAAGATATATTTGAGACTCTTGTGATCGGTGAAGACCTCACACCTTTTTCCCATCAGGTACTGTCTCCAAGTCTTCAGTGCATGAACTACTGAAGCTAACTCTAGATCATGAGTAGGATAGTTGACTTCATGCTTCTTGAGCTGTCTGGAGGCATAAGAAACTACTTTTCCTCCCTGCATCAATACACTCCCTAAACCATGACGCGATGCGTCGCAATATACTTGGAAATCTTTTTCTATATCTGGTAGACACAAGACTGGTGCTGATACTAACCGCTTCTTCAAATCTTGGAAACTAGTTTCACAGGCTTCAGTCCACTCAAACTTTTTATCCTTCTTCAATAACTCCGTCATTGGTTTGGCAATCTTCGAGAAATTTTCAATAAACCTCCTATAATAGCCTGCCAAGCCTAGAAAACTACGGATTTCTCCCACGTTCTTGGGTGGTTCCCACTCTGTTACTGCGGACACCTTTTCTGGGTCCACTGCGATTCCTTCCTTAGACACCACGTGACCTAAGAATCCAACTTTCTCCAACCAAAATTCACACTTGCTGAATTTGGCATACAGCTTGTGCTCTCTCAACCTCTGCAACACTATGTGTAGGTGTTCCTCATGCTCCTTGTGACTCTTGGAATAAATTAATATGTCATCAATGAAGACAACAACAAATTTATCCAGAAAATCCATGAACACCTTATTCATCATATTCATGAAGTATGCCGGTGCGTTGGTCAGTCCAAAAGGCATCACTGTGTACTCATACAGACCATACCTAGTGGTAAATGCGGTCTTAGGTATGTCCATTTCCCTAACCTTCATTTGGAAATACCCTGATCGAAGATCGATCTTAGAGAATACACATGCACCTTCCAACTGGTCGAACAGATCATTGATCTTGGGTAGTGGGTACTTATTCTTGATAGTCACCTCGTTCAGAGAACGATAATCTGTAACTAACCTCTGCGTACTATCCTTCTTCTCCACGAATAGTATTGGGGCTCCCCATGGTGAAGAACTCGGACGAATGAATCCTTTCTGCAGATGTTCATCTAACTGTTTCTTGAGTTCCTTCAATTCATCTACCGCCATTGGATATGGCCTCTTGGCTATGGGTCCTGTCCCCGGTACCAATTCAATGAGAAACTCCACATCTCTATCCGGTGGCATTCCCGGTAATTCTTCTGGAAATACATCAGAATATTCTCTCACTATGGGTACCTCTTCAAGGCTAACCCCCTTAAGAGAATTAAGCCTAACTCCCTTAAGACCACGTTTGGACTTGAACCTAATCTTCTTCCCTTCCGGAGTAGTCAGGGTGATGGTTCGGTTTGCACAATCTATGACTCCTTCAAATTTGGTCATCCAGTCCAGACCTAGAATGACATCCAAACCTTGGGTTTCTAATATTATCAAATCCACGGGGAGGGCATTCCTTCCAATTTCTAGAGTCAAGTTTCTACACTGGGTTTTTGCAAACATTTCTCCTCCGAGAGAACTTACTCTAATCGGGTTTGTCATGGTTGAGGTGGCTATCTTGTTTTTGTTAACAAAGTTCTTGATATGAATGAATGCGATGCTCCGGTATCGAATAAAACTAATGCTGTAAAGGAGTTGAGCAAAAACGTACCAATCACAGCATCAGGTTCATCATACACTTCCTCCACATTGACATGGTTCACGTGCCCCTTCTGAATAGCATTGAACTTGGCAGCTTCCTCCGCCTTCTTCTCTGGGCACTCCGTGGAGTAGTGTCCCTGTTTCTTGCATTTGAAGCAGGTTATCTGGCTGAGGTCTCTCTTGTGCTCATGACGATGCTGTCCATTGCCATTACTGTTCCCCTTGCCATGGTTGTGTCCGTTTCCACCCCCATGTCCATTTCCTCCTTTGTTTCCATTGTTGTGGTTATGGCCATGGTGGTTGTGGCCATTCCCATGCTTGTGAAAGTTATGTCCTCCACTGTGCTCATGAAAGTGTGGCTTCTTCTGTATAGGTCCTGAATTGTACTTGATGCTGTTGCCACTATACTTCCTCTTCCTGGTCTCCTCTTTCCTGATGTTGTCATCCAGTGTGATGGCTTGATCCAGAAGTGCTTGATAATTTGGTGCATACGCCACTGACAGAGGAATTTTCAGTTCACCACTGAGTCCCTTAAGGAATTTATCCTTCCTCTTAGCATCAGTATCAATGTCCTCTGGAGCATAGCGTGACAGAGCACAAAAATCATCCATGTATTCCTTCAGAGTCCTGTTACCTTGCCTCAGATTGCGGAACTCATCTTTCTTCAGGTTCATGATTCCTGAGGAAATGTGAGCATTGCGGAATCCTTCCTTGAAAGTGTCCCATGTGAGTCCAGCTAATGGGTGAGTAATCTGGTAGGTCTCCCACCACTGTGCTGCTGGTCCCTCGAGTAGGTGAGCAGTGAATCTCACCATCTCAGCATCATTGCACTCACAAGTGACTAGATCCTTGTGCACAGAACGTAACCAGTCATCAGCTACAATGGGTTCAGTGGCTGTAGAGAACTTATTGGGTCTAAGTCTCAGAAATCTAGTAAGCCTGTCCACTGGGGGTGGTGGTGGTGGTGGCGGCGGCGGTGGAGGTGGCGGTGGTGGTGCGTTCTGCTGGTTCGCCAAGAATTGGGCCATCATGTTCATCAGTTGTGTCTGTGCTGTCATCAACTGCTGCATCTGGTCATTGTTGTTGTTGTGGTTGTTGTTGTTGTTGTTGCTGGGATCACGGCGAGGAGGCATCTGTGTTTATAGCATAGATAAGCATAGATAGAAAGATCTAAAGGAATATTTCTACCCATACAAACAATTATCAACAAACAACAATAAACAAACAAACACATATCAAAACAAACACATATAATTGCAAATTCGAAAATTAAGGTTTTTAAAACTTTAACTAACACGATATAGGTTCTATCACAAGCGTACTAGTACTGCCATACCACAATTTGATAGGTCAATACTTTAAAAACGATACGATAATGAAGATACTCGCATACTAAGCTACTAATATTGGTGGTCACACTATCTAACTCTTGAACAACCTTCGGCTTATGGAGACTCCAACGACCTTGCGCTTATGAGAGCGAGTGTTCCTTGCGGGGGTGTCATCTTTGTCCTCCACGATCATCAGCAACTCTCCATCTGGTGTAACTATGGCGCGCTCCTCTGGGTCTTCTTCTTCTTCTTCTTCTATCATCTCTTCATCTTCTATCATCTCTTCATCTTCCTCCACCATCTCTTCCTCACTGTAATCCTGAGGCGGCTCCTCTTCTTCATCTTCAATCTCCGGAGTCGGGGTGGCGGAGTCCTCTTGAGTAGGTGGAGTAGATCCCTGCGCCAATTGCTTCTCCAGTTCAGTTATCTGCTTGAGAAGGACCTTCTTCTGTTCCTCGAGAGCATTAATCTTTGTCTCCTGTAGATCCACCACGTTCTCCAGGTGCAGATTGCGGTTGCTCAGTCCTCTGTTCTCCACTTGAAGCTTCTGTCTGTTGTCACTGATCCACTCTAGGGCTTTCTCACAATTGTCCAGCTTGGTATTGGCCTCGTAGATGGCTTCCCTTGCATGATCAACATACCTCATTCCTTCTCTCATCATGCCTTCCATACGTGCAGAGCTTACTTCCCTATCAACCAAGTATTGCTTCACTGCAAGTAGTCTACCCATACCTTCGACATGTTCCACTGGAGTACCATCCATGTGACGACGTCCGAAATATAAGCAAGAGCAATCATCCGGAATTATCTTACGGTACTTCTGGCAGATTCTTGCTATGGCTCCTTGCATGGCTATCTCCACGCTATACTCCCAATCTGGATAGTCCTCCTCATAGACAAACTCCTCAGGGTTAGGGTCAAACATGCGTCCAGGAATTGTGGTCTCGATTGTCCACCTCTCAATATCACCTTCCTTCCATAGCAGCTTGCCCCTGAAGGATGGATTTGGGATGCCCACTGTGTGTGCCAGTTCTTCTAGCAACGCACTGAAGTGCAGGGGAGACTTGTAGAAAGGTCTATACTCCTTGGTGAACTCAGGCATCTATAAGTTGAAGAGAAGAGAATTATTAGATCAAGAGAAAATGATAAGAAAATTTACAAGATGAAAAATACTTAAAATAATTAAAGTAGAACTTTAATAACTTAAAATTCGAAAATAGCATAAAGGGTAAACCTAATACTTCTAAGCCAAACCTAGGGTTTTCGAGCCTACAGGCAACATTATGCTCTGATACCATTCTGTAGCACCCTCACTTTGAAAAGTAAGAATACCTCGTGAATTGCTAGGCCCTGGATCGAGTATGGCTAGCATTCACCAACAGGATGTAATATCATGCATAAATGTTAAACATTATTACATCGCAAGTACGAATGATCCAGAATAAAGTACTTTATTACAACTTTGCATAGCCGAAGCTAGCTTAAAATAAATAAAGTTCCACAAATATTATTCAGAGTTCAAGCAGCATAATAAAGTAGCACTGAGCTCCATCATCTCCATGTGCCACTGGCGAACATGTTGGTTGTAAGCTCGAGACAAACCACGTCCTCACTCCTCATCTGAACAACCTGCAACATTAACGTTGCAGCCCAGGGAATTTGGGTCAATACCTTGTGACAGGCTGGCAAGTATCGCACTATGGTGGTATATAAATGACAAAGACTACCACTACATGCTTATTTGGCTGGTGGTGTTCAAGGCTATTGCAGAAAGCAAATTTTATCCTACTTTTCATAAAACCTTTTTCAATTTCGACTTAACATTATGAGACACTCCCATGGAACGCATCCAATGTCTCATTTACCCGAGTTCACCCAACAAGTTTTATTACTGAAATTGGAATGAGTGAGATCTTCTGTCGACAACCTTATTTGGTCACTCGTGATTGTCCATTACCGGGGACACGGCTATGATCATAGTTTTAAATACTCTCGAGAGTTTGTGGCACTTTCCCCACTAGACTCGATCAACCCATTCTATCCTTAACCCTCATTTAGTGAAAAGGAAAGGAGAAGACCAAGACGAGACTTTTCAGAAATGCTTTCCCATGGTACTCTAGCAAGATCACTGCCGTCCTACCCCTCTACATCATCAGATCTCGCTGACCCAGGTCCACACAACTTACTCCATCAAGACAGAGCCCATATGACTAGTGGTTGCACGGTCGGGCAAACAAACACGGTGTGACATTAATCTCAAACCCTAGGTGGCCTTTCACAAGTGCACATATTCAGGTTCACACCATAGAAATGGGCCTGAATAGCCACTCAACTTCGCCTCCATCATACAAACCAATACCACCTAGGTAGTTCATTAATTTAGTAGAATTTTCCTTAACTCAACTACAATAAAACACTTCAGTTTTGCAGCAAGCAATTCCACTAAATTAAATAGGTCACTAGTCAACTAGTCATGTGGCTATCCTAACAGGTTTGCATAGCATATATATAATAGTAGTGGTAAGCCTATCATGCAAAGCTACTGAAATAATCTGCAGTGCATAATATAACAAAATAGTAGGTCCTTCATGAATTGTTGTGTGTACTTGCCTTGATAGTTGTTCAGGTTGCAACACTCACAGCACTCCTGGCACTCTTCACAATCTAAACAAGCAATTTGCAACAATTCAATACACATACAATAATGGCATTACAATAAAATATGAATGCATGATGAATATGCAAACAACACAAGTCAAAGTTAAGAAATTAATAAAGTTATTACTTTCTGTTATTTACTATATGCATGATGCTCATGATTCATATTTTAAGTGGTTTTAATAATTTAAAATAATTACTATAGTCAATCTACCACTGTTTGAGTTTCTACAAAAACATTAACAATGCATGATGCACAAGTGCAAACTAAAAATACTACTGGACAGAGGGCACTAAAATAAACACTTTTGCAGAAGAAATTAATTTAAAATAACTTGTAGATATAAAGTTATGCCAAAATTACTCAAATCTCTCATTTGAAATTTGAATAATTTTTAATTTGTCAAAACAGAAAACTAATGGTTCTAAAACAATCTACAGATCATAAGGTTTTCAAAAATATAAAGTTCATTAAATTTGACCGAGCCATTAAAAAGATATGATGGTTTAAAGATTCAGGGTCTTTTCTGCAAAACTAGCCAAATTAATTTAATTCGGCTGAATTTACAGAAATGCTGGGCTGACGTGGACGCTGACTGTGTGCTGACTGGGCGCTGACTGGCGCTGACGCGGCGCGATCTCACTGGCCGGTACCGGTTCGGTTAAATAAATAAAACGGAGCCGTTAGATCAAGATCTAACGGTCCAGATCTAAAGGGATGCGGGCCGGCCGGAGCTAGGGTTTCGGTGGGCGGCGGTGCGCGGCGGCGACGCGTCGGCATGCGGCGTTCCCGGCGAACGGTGGCGCTCCAGGACTCGCGGATCTCACCTGCGTGATCAGCGTGATGCGGCGAGGTCGATGGCGCGGCGGTGGTCTCCGAGGCGGTCTCCTTCTCCGGTGATTGCTCGCCGGAGTTGCGTACAGCGGCGGCCCGAGGCGTGCGTGGACGCTCTCGTCGATCTGGAGGCGGGAAAAATTGGAGAAGATGTCAGAGAGGTGCGCCACGATGAGATGAAGCAAATGGAGGGGAGGGGAGGAGCTGGGGATCGCCGGAGTACGGCCGGAGGAGAGGTTTACCGGCGGCGGCAGTGCGGCGTCTCGAGCTCGATTTACAGCAGCCTGGTGGCGCAGCAGCTAGGGTTTCGGGGTGGAGAGGACGCGGAGATGGTGGAGAATAAGTAGAGGGCGAGGGAGATGCGGATAAGTCCGATTCGGTGGAGATTTTCGCGGAGGTGGTTCGGTGGAGTTCGAGTTCGTCACGACGTCGGGGAGAGAAAGGAGAAGAAAAGGGGAGAGGGAGAGAGGCCGGTCGGGGGCGCTGCTGGGCTGGTCCTGGGCCGGCTCGGGTGGGCTGGCTCGGGCTGGCTCGGCCGTTTTTTTTTTTTTTTTTTTTGACAGAGCTTTTCCTTTTTCCTTTTCCCTGGTTTTAAAAACTGAAAATAAAACCATAGCCAAACTTTTCATAAAAATTGGCAAAAATACTTTTTGGAAAGCTTGTCTAGTTTAGAGTATTATGGCATTAATCTTGCCAATAAAATAAATTAAAATATTGGAAAAACATGGTTAGGGTTACTTAGCACCCTTATTCCATTGTTTGAATTGAATAAATCAAAAATTAAAACAAGCCACATAAAATAATTAAACTAAATGCACAAACAAATGCATATGATGACATGAATGCATGCTTATGCAAATTTTGAAAATTGGGATGTTACAGACAATGTGAAAGACATAGTTTGAGCTGTCAGTATATGATGTTTTGTATACTCATAAATTAGTGTCTACTAAGGTTATCACGAACTGTACCATGAGGAGTGTTTTGTTGTTGGCTTGTAACCATCACATAAGGTCTATGTACCATTTGTATGTGTTTATCAAGTATACCTGCAAGCACGAGTAAAACATCTAAGTCATAGTACATATATGTATGGAATACAAAGTAGACAGAAATAAGGTTTATGTATCATTTGTATGTGTGTTGGTTATGTTGCTCAATGGTGAAGGGTGTGACACCCGCACACCATTAACGCCAATCTGATTTGCAGTTTTATTTTGCTGGGGAGCAATCAAAGAGAGTTCCCCACATAATTGTGAAGAATCAGGTTCACTCATATGAGAGGAATAGTATTGCTGAATAATTGGAGTCACACCTATATTTACATTGCAGATAACATAATAAGTATTCCATATATAAATTTACCGTACGAATACATGCCACCTCTATGGTTTGAGTTTATAATAAATGACCTGCTGCGGATGTTTTGCATTGCCGTTGGGTGATCCCCCTTTGTCCAGTAGCTCCTGTATCACATAAGGTGTTTTCATCATTCAAAAGGGCCGATGAAAGCTTTTTAAGCTCTCGTGATTCTCGTCTGCGCTTTAAAATCTCATCTTTATTTTTGCATACCACTCCCTATCCCTCCGTCTCTTGACCTCCTTAGGATCTGCATAGGTGGTACATTTTAATATATATTCGTATTATAGCTTTGCACACCCTTCATGGTTTCAGATATATGACATATAGTAGTGACTACAAAGATGACCCCGTTAGACTGTTGTTAATTACCTTCGGACTGATCACCGGCACCCACCAAAGTGTGTCCTTCATGTAATTGTGAAGAATCTGGTTCACTCATATGAGAGGAAGAGTATTGCTGAATAATTGGAGTCACACCTACATATACATTGGACACAACAAAAAGAGTATTTCATATACAAATTGTCATATATGAAAACATGTCACCTATATTTGTGGGAGTTTAGAACACATGACCTAATGCAGGTGTTCTGCACAAGTGTTGGGTGACTCCGCTTTGTCCAGTATGTGGGGTATCACACAAGGTGTTTTCATCATTCACATGGATTGTTGTTTGCTTTTTGAGCTCACGTGATTGTCGTCGGCGACTTAAAATTTCATCTTTATTTTTCGCATACCTCTCTCTATCCCTCTGCCTCTTGATCTCTTTAGGATCTGAATAGATGACATAATTAGGATATGCATATAAGACCCCATTAGGAACTACATAAATATGACCTATTTATAATTTTGTTATTTACCTTGTTTTCTCCCGTTGGTTATGTCGTGTAATGGATTATTGTTGGAAGATGACATTCTAATTCGTTCTTCACGTATCAGCGAACATGCAATTGTACCTGCAAGAATTCAGAAACAAAACAACCACTTTTAAGAAAACTAAACATAGTCTATATCTGAAATACAAAAAACGAAGTAGGTATCAGATATAAAAAGGTCAGCTAATCATTCACTATAGTTTCAAATTACTATGGTTAATAGGTTAATGTAACAGGTCGTCAGCGTGTTTCGACAATTAGGTCCATGAAAATAACTTGGTTTTCCGGTGTTAGAGACGGATGAAGAAGACATTGTGGCCGAGCTCGCGCCGCCGGGGTGCCGTACGCGCGGCCGTGGCGTAGAATACCTTGATTTTTATTGCATACGGCGTCCGGCGGTGCAGGTATGTGACGCCTTTTGGGCGGTGCAGCGCGGGTCTGGATGGGCGGCAGTGCAACGGCGGCGGCGGAGGCGGGCGCACAGGTCGGTGCGTGCGCACGGCGGCCGGTGGTGCAAAGGCGGCGGCGGCGGGCGCACGTGGCGGCGACGGGCGCAGGTCGGTGCGTGCGCACGGCGGCCGGTGGTGCAAAGGCGGCGGCGGCAGGCGCACGGCGCAGCGGCGGCGACGGGCGCAGGTCTGTGCGTGCGACGGCGGGCGGTGGTGCAGCGGCGGCTATGGGCGCACGTGGCTGCGGGTGACGGCGGACGGCGGTGCAGCGGTGGCGGCGGGCGCAGGTCTGTGCGTGCGGCGGCGCAGGCAGGCAGCGGCGGGCGGCGGCGAGCGCTCGCAGCGGCGGGCGCAGGCAGCGGCGGCAGGCGCAGGTCGGCGGCACGCGTAGGCAGCGGCGGGCGGCGGCGGCAGGCGTAGGTCGGCGGCGCGCACAGGCGGCGGCGAGCGCAAGCAGCGGCGGGCGCAGGCGGCGGCGGCAGGCGCAGGTCGGCGGCGAACGCAGGCGGCGTCAGGCGCAGGTCGGCGGCTGCGAGCTGCGCAGGTCGGCAGCAGGCGACGGCTGTTGGGGCGTCAATCACGCCTGATGGAAGGAAACAGTTTTTCTTCCTTGGCTTGCACGCACGGGTCTGGGGTTCGAAACGATGGTCCGCTCGGGTTGGTCCGCTCTGCATCTTAGACGTTGATTAGGTGATGTACGGCTGTTATTGTTTGGATCACCCCGGTCTGGGACGTTTTATATTAGTGGTGAATGGTGATGGATTCACTGCAGAAAACAGCCAGTACGCCGACGGCTTTTAGTCGTCGGCATAGGAAGAAAATGCCTCGACACATGCTACGCCGATGGTCGCCCTCGGCGTAATATGGCTTCGACGTAGACACATTTGCCGTCGGCGTATTAAAAGCCGTCGGCGTAGGGCTACGCCAACGGCTTTACCGTCGGCATAGCTCTCCCTACGCCGACAACTTTGCCGTCAGCATATTTTTTTCCAAATTTTTATTTTTTTAAAAAACTATTTTTCAACTTTTTTAATCTTTTTTTATTTTTTTAATTTTATTCCGAAATTTCCCACTTAGCTACACACTTAATCTATGATTTCACACTTAATCTCAAGTCAAAGTACTTACCTGGTCAAACTTCCCACTGGGTCACCCATCCTTAAATTGCTCCAGCCACAGCACAATTAACCTTTATATTCTTTCCAAATTAGCTTCAAAATGAGATGTTAGAACTTACTGATATTAGTATCCTATCAATCATATTAACCTCTGGGTCATGATGTTACACTTTTATAAATTTTAAATTTTAAAAATCTATTTAAATAAATAATAATGAATATGTAATAATATTTTTTGAATAAATAACAATAAAATGAATTTTACTTTATTTTTTCCTGTTTACATTCAATATGGAATAATTCATATCTTTAAATTAAAATTTGACAAATAAAATGTCTAAGTCGACTAGAAAAATTAGAGGAATTCAAATATGACATCCATATAATCTTTTGCATCACAGAAACATCGATAAACTTAAAAAATTGACCTCTTTCGATGAATAGTCATGGTGGCCATTTTGATCGTTGTTTGAAAAAAAACCAAATAAAGTGAAAAAAACTCAAAAAAGATATCCTATGGCATGGAGTCCTTTTGTGTGTACTAGTTGCTATGAAAAATGATAAACTTGATTTTTGACAAATTTTTCAAAAAATCTTCACAAAAAGGTCTATCATGTATAAACATCTATAAGTTTCAAGCCAAATGACAAAGTTATGACTATTCCAAAACTATCGATGGTTCTATTAAATAATCACTACTTGTGTACTTTAAAATGATTTTTGGAAAAAAATCGGAGCAAACTATCACACACTTATAGTTCAAATTTGAATTACTTTCGAAAAATCGGCATAAAGACATTTAAATGTGCGAAATTAGATAGAAAGGGAGAAAATTCCTAATATTTCTGTATTACCCTTTAAATATGAACAACTGTTTGTGAAAATTGAATGGGTAACATTTTGCATCATTGATAACCCCCACGAGCAGGGGATCACTGTAGCACCTCTCAATGTGGAAGAAGGGTATCGATCCGCAGGAGCAAGAAGAAAAAGTTATCTATTCCCTACTACTAAAGTGTCACAAGTTTTAGTTGATTATGCACTAAACAAGTTTAAAAAACAAGATGGTTGATTTAATGGATGAAAGTTTGATGTAACAAAACAGGAGTGTGAAAGTATCCCAATCCTCTTTAATGCAAGAGGACAAGACAAGGGAACAAGGGTGTGAAAGTGTCCCAATCCTCTTTAATGCAAGAGGACAAGACAAAGGTGTAAACGGTGCTTTGTAAATAAGGCCTAGGGATCATGCTTTCACTAGTGGACACTCTCAACAATAATAATATAATTGAATACATAGATAATTCCTCCTCATTATGCTACTCTGAATTAATTTCTGGTTGGATAAAGAACACCAATCCATTATGTGGGGCTACAAAAAGCACACCTTGAAGTTCGTATTCCACATCTATGGACACTTCATGCGGTCACTATTCGCATCCAAAGATAGTACTAACAAACACCACAATATCATAGAGACACCCAACACAAATAATAACTCATGATAAGTATTCATGTAATCTTTAGCCTAAGAGCCACACACGATGCACGCACTGTCAACTTCACACCATGGGACAAAGGTGACTCCGGCAATCACATCAATAAAACCACTTGAGTAGCATAATTCATAAGATAAAGAAGAGTACATATATGGATTCAACTAGATTACAAAGCTCACGATCACATAAAGATCACACCATGGGAGAGAGAGATAAACCACATAGCTACCGGCATGAGCCTTCAGCCCCGAGGGAGACTACTCCCCCTTCACCATGGAGATGAGGAGCTTGATGGAGAGGTTAATGAAGAGGTGCAGCCCGGAGTGGAGACGATCTTGCTGTAGATGTTGATGATGATCACGCCGGAGGGGGGTGGAGCCCTCTGGAGGTGGATTCCGGCGGCGTTTCCCCCCTCCGATCTTCTCCGGCGGCAGCCCTCTGCCTCTCTGTTTCTGGTTTTGCGTTTCTCCGCCGCCTCCCTCTGGAAAACGTTGGGGGACCTTTTATATAGGCGTTTTTAGGTCACGAGGATGCTTCTGGGCGAAGGATCGATGCAAACGGGGCCACGAGGGCCAAATTGGATGGGCCCACGCGGCCTGGTACTGTAGCCGCGTGGTATCCCCCCTTTTGGTCCTCCGGCCTCCGTTCGTTGACTTCTTTCGCTCCTAAATCTTCTCCTTCCAAAATAATGACCCCCCTAAATTTATAGCTCATTATGACGTCGTTAAGGTCCTGAAACAAATAAAGAAAGAAATAGGGGTTTTCTACCTGCGCAGGATTAATTCCATATAAAGGGGAAATCATTATAAATTACCAAAAATCATTAAATAACAGTAATATATATCCCTTATATGATGCAAATATGAATGGAATATAACTATTATAGTGCAAAGTTCATGTATGCATTTTAGATGCATCAATCATATTTTGTGTACTTGCTTCATAAAAAAGTCATTTTTGACATTTAGAAAATAAAAAATGATATTTATAAAAACAATTTGAAAAAACTCAGCTCGGTAACATTGTTGCCCATTCCAAGATATACATATGTGCCAAATATGGGCACATTATCAAAAATTATGCCACGGAAATGGTCATATCTTGGTCGTTTGACTTAAAACCTATATAATTTTATAGATGATAGACCTTTTTGTGAAGTGATTTTTTTTTAAGTTTGACAAAAATCAAGTTTATAATTTTTCCTGCCAACTAGTACACATAAGAGGACTCCATGCCAAAGGATTTCTTTTTTTGATATTTTCTTTGAGTTATTCGAAAACATGGTTAAAATGGTCAACAAGGCTATTCATTGAAAGAAGTCGATTTTTCCAAAACTACCGATGGTTCTATGAAATAATCACTACTTGTGTACTTTAAAATGATTTTTGGAAAAATTTCAGAGCAAATTATCACACACTTGTAATTCAAATTTAAATTACTTTCGAAAAATCGGCATAAAGTCATTTAAATGTGTGAAATTAGGTAGCAAGGGAGAAAATTCCTAATATTTTTTATATTATACTTTAAATATGAACAACTTTGTGTGAAAATTAGATGGGTGCCATTTTCCATCATATTTTGTGTACTTGCTTCACAAAAAAAGTTGTTTTTGACATTTAGAAAATGAAAAATGATATTTATATAAATAATTTGAAAAAACTCAGTTCGGTAACATTGTGGCCCATACCAAGATACACATATGTGCCAAATATGGGCACATATCACAAACTATGCCACGAAAATTGTCATATCTTGGTCGTTTGACTTGAAACCTATATTTGCAATTTTTTGTAGCCTGGCTACGCTGAGGGCTTTTTCTACGCTGACGGCCAAGTTGGAGGGCTGGCCTCCGTGGGCTATACGCCGACGGCCCCGACAAAAAGCCGTCGGCTTAGCCGCTGGCCGTCGGCATAGAGCACCATTCATGTAGTGATTTGGATCGACAGGAGGTTTTGATCCACAAAGTGTTCAGCATTGCAGAGACTGAGAGACCAGCAAAAAGGTTCAAGCCACTACACAAGATTTGTGTGTTGGGAATATGCCCTAGAGGCAATAATAAAATGGTTTATTAGCATATTCATGTTTATGATAATAGTTTATTATCCATGCTATAATTGTATTAACCGGAAACATAATACATGTGTGGAATATAAACAAACAGGTGTCCCTAGTAAGCCTCTACCGGACTAGTTCGTTAGTCAAGAGATGGTTAGAGTTTCCTAACCATGGACTTGTTATAGTCACTTGATAACGGAGTCATATCATTAGGAGTAATGATGTGATGGACAAGACCCAAATAATAAAGAGTTGCAATTGATCGTGTCACAACAGTTTCATTGCCAACACTTTTAGTATGCCAAGTATAGTTTCCTTAGACCATGAGATTATGTCACTCCCGTTTACCGGAGGAATACTTTGTGGACATCAAACGTCACTTCGTAACTGGGTGATTATAAAGGTGGCTTTCAGGTATCTCCGATGGTATTTGTTGGGTGACATGAATCAAGACTGGGATTTGTCCTTCCTTGTGACGGAAAAGATATCTCTGGGCCCTCTCGGTAATATAGCATCAGAAAGGTTGCAACCATGTGATTAAGTGTTAATCACGGAGATCCTATATTATGGACGAGTAAAGAGAATTTGCCAGGTAACGAGATAGAACTAGATATGGAGATATCGACGATCAAATCTCGGGCAAATTAAATATCGGTGAGACAAAGGGAATCGTATATGAGATTAAGAATCTCCGGCATCGTGGTTCAATCGATAAAGAACTTCGTTGAATATGTGGGAGTCAATATGGGCATCCCGGTCCCGCTATTGATTATTGATATGATCATGTCTGCATGTTCTCGAACCCGTAGGGTCACACACTTAACGCTCCGATGTAGCTAGGGTTAGCGATGAGATAATTGATGGAATGAACGAATGGTGATTCGGAGTCTCGGATAGGATCCCGGACGTCACGAGGAGTTCCGGAGTGGTCCGGAGAATAAGATTCATATAAGGAAAGTGGTTTCCGGAGGTATCGGAAAAGTTCCGAGATTTTCTGGAAGGGTTCCGGAATATTCTAGAAGGTTCTAGAGGAGTCTAGAAGTGGGGCCCATAGGATTATGGGGCCCACATGGGATATAGGAGTGGTGGACTGGCCTAGGGCCAGCCGCACCACCTAGCCCCAAGGGGCCCATGCGGCATGGGCTAAAGGCCCATGAGGAGAGGGGGCAACCCTAACCCTAAGGGGGCTTGCTTGGGAAGCAAGGCTCCCCTAGCCGCCGGCCCTAGGAGGGTTTTGGGGCGTGCCCCCCTTGCCCCCTCCACCTATAAAAGGAGGAGGGGTGCGGCACACAAAGGGCTGCCCCAAAGAAAACCCTAGCCGCACCCCTCTTGCTCCTCCACCTCCTCCTCTTGCGCCACCCCTCCCGGAGGGCTGCCGCGAGTTGCACCTCCTCCCTTGCTGCACCACCCCTAGCCGTAGGGCTGCTGCACCATCTCTCCCTCTCCCTCTTGCTTGGCTTGGCGAAGCCCTGCTCGTGGGAAGACTACACCATCAACGCCACCACAACCGTCGTGGTGCCGAGATCCATCTAGCCATCTCCACCTTGCTTGCGGGATCAAGAAGGAGGAGATCTACATCGAGCCGTACGTGTGGATACCGCGGAGGTGCTACCCCTTGTGGCACTTCATTGGATTGGACTTCGAGGAAATACATCTCCTCGCGACTAGATGAGTCTAGTTGCGGGGATCGACTAGCCAACCCCTGCACCGACAAAACGCGTTTGTTGATCTTCAAGGGTAAGAGATTGGATCTCATCTTCGCTACCTCCATCTAGTAGGTCTAGATCCTTGGGGTTTATTGCGCTTGTTCCGTAGGAAAATTTTTGTTTTCTATGCTGCGACCCCATCAGTGGTATCAGAGCCAGGTTTATTCGTAGATGTTGGTGCGATTAGAACACAAGTGTTGTGGGCGTTGATATTTTATGTTGCTACCTTCTCGCGTGCACTTTGCGTCTTTGCGGTATTGTGAGATGAAGCGGCCCGGACCAACCTTACTCGTCCACGCACGAGAGACCGGTTCCACGACTGACATGCAACTTGTTTTGCATAAGTGGCTGGCGGGTGTCTGTTTCTCTTGCTTTAGTGAAGATGCAATTTTCAATGGAAGGCCTTTCAAAAGGATGAGTAAATAAGCAACTACTATATCACCGTTGTGGTTTTTGCGTAGATTAGAACGGTTCTATCTCGTTGACCCAAGCCACGTAAAAATTGCAATAAACAAAGTAGAGGACGTCTAACTTGTTTTTGCAGAGGGGGTCATGTGATGTGGTATGGCCAATATGTGATTTGTGATAATGTATGCAATGATCATGTTTGTAATCTTTCGCGACTTGCATGTCGACGAGTACGGCAACCGGCAGGAGCCATATGGTTGTCTTTTATTTTATGTGACCTGCGTGTCAATGAATCACCATATAATTGCTTTACTTTATTGCTAAGAGTAGCATTAGTTGTAGTTGCAATAGTTGGTGGACAACCATGGTGATGGCGCCACGATGATGGAGATCATGCCGGAGATGGAGATCATGCCGGTGCTTTGGAGATGGAGATCAAAGGCACAAGAAGAAAGGCCATATCATATCACAATTATGAATTGCATGTGATGTTAATCCTTTTATGCACCTTATTGTTATGCTTAGATGTGATCGCGACGGTAGCATGATAAGGTGATCTCTCATATTAATATCAAGATGTGTTCTTCCCTAGTATGCACCGTTGCCAAAGATCTTCGTTTCGAAGCACCACGTGATGATCGGGTGTGATAGACTCAACGTTCACATACAACGGGTGTAAGCCAGATTTACACACGCGAAAATACTACGGTTTCCTTGACGAGCCTAGCATGTACAGACATGGCCTCGGAACACAAGAACCGAAAGGTTAAACACGAGTCATATGGATGATATGATCAACATGGCGATGTTCACCATTGAAGCTACATCACCTCACGTGATGATCGGTTGTGGTGTAGTGGATTTGGATCGTGTATCACTAAACAACCAGAGAGATGTTGAGTTTAGTGGGAGTTCATTAAGATGAACTGAAATTATCATAAACAAAAGTCCAGATGTCTTTGCAAAAATCCTTGTAGATCATGGTCGACTACGGTAGTCTGTTCGTTGCTGAAAAACTGCGTCTCGATGGGTCAATTTTGTAAAATGGTACCTGTATTTGAAAGAAGTCCTAAACACCCATGCTCAGCTCTACGTGCTAGAAGAACCAATAAGAGATAAACCTAAATAATTCTGCAAGCGATGAAGAGTACATGGAGTGTTTTTTGAACCACCTACTTGAAAGTCAAGTGGATGATGTGCACCTTCATGAATTCTGACCTAAGTAGACAATTCAAGAACTTGACTACAATGGAGATTGTTGGTGAACTGAAAAATTGTTTTTCAGCACAAGTTAGAATTGTGAGGTTTGAATGTCTGAACGGTTTTCTTTCACTCAAGATGGAAGAGAACACTTGCTTGGAACAACACCTGAGGATAATGCATGAGATACATCATCGTCTAGTGCTTGTTTGGAACCACGAGATGAATGACGGTTTCGCGATAGATGGGGTGATACGCTAGCTTCTCCCCAGCTTCAAGAATTATGTCGGAGACTAGGTCATGGGAAGGGATTTGATCACTTTCTATGAATTTGTGTCTCGGCTGCGTCATGTCAAAGTGGAACCCATAGCAAGAGAAGTTGACAAAGCAGAAAGTATATATTGATATACAAGTTATAAGTGTTTAAGTCTAAATTGCAATTGTGGCGGTTCCGATAAGTATTTGATACTCATTCTGTTTTATGAAAACAGAACCTGCTGCTTGAGGTTTGCATAAAGGATATGGGAAGATGTTGTGGAATGGTGGCAATCAAGGAGTTGATGCCGGCAATGATCTGTCTCTACATTTATCGTTTTGATTAGAGGATTTGAATAAGTTTTTGTAATCGAACTAAGTGTGATTTTGATTAGTGTGTCTTGCTTGTGTGAGACGGTTATTCATGTTAAAGACAATGGTTGTCCTATTTTCATGAGTGATCCTTTTTGGAAATCACAAGTTTCGATTATAAGTGTATTATTCTTATTATAATCTAGATGATAAATTGGTTGAACATTTATAAAATAAGAGACATACTAAAATATCCAAAACTTAATAATGACAATTGTTTTAGTCATGCTGAATATTGAATAAACATTTTGATGTTTTATCAATGCGCCTTATTGTAAGGAGTATGACTAAAATGCCACCCTTTGGAAGAGTGCCATGAATTGCTGAAAGTAAACACAAGTGTTGGTTGTATTTTCAGCAAATGTTGGATGTCATTATTTTGTGCGCTCCATCATAAGTGATATGAGTAAATATATGTATTTGTTCGAGTTATGATATTTGATGAGATCAAATAAATTTCTGGAGTTTAGGATATTAAGTTAACAAGAAAATTGAGTCTTTATGATTTGATCAAAAGAGACGAGATATTTGAGTTATATGTTAGTATGTGGACTTGTGACAAGTGTTATCACAAATTACAATGTTTAGAATATTTCAAAGGCGTTTGATATGTCCTAAGATATTGTAATCACACACTATTTGATATTGTGTGGTCTCAAAGAAGGGTTTTATTTCGGGGGTTTAATAATAGCATTTAGATTTATCTGATAAACACTCTGTTTTATAAATAAGTATCTATTTAATGATTCGCATAAACATTTTTCATATGAGTTATGAGAAAAGGTGGTTTCATTAATTATGAGATAATTAGAGACTATTGCGAATAATGTTGTAGTATATTCATAAGTATGACTATGAATGTGATTCCACAATATGAGACTAAAAGGGGCAAACCAATTTGTTGGTTGTGCTAAGTGTTTTAGTGGATTTATCGTGAAAAGGTTTCATTGATAAAAGAATTGATGGAATGGATCATATCAACGATAAAAGCTAAAACCTTGCTTGTTTATGTATCAAGTGGCACAAATGTAAAGTGCTATGTTGGTTAAAACTTGGCACATAAAGGAATTAATGATGGTGATCATTGAATTTCGGTTTAGCTTGTCTAAAGAAAAGTAGGATTCAAGAATATGGTATTTTGTCAGGTTACAAAATAATATTCATGATTTACTTGTCATGTTTGAGAAACAAGACATACCTACGAAACTACAAAGAAGAAATAGAAGCCTTAAATACGAACGTGACTAAGAGTCATCCTATGTTAAGTTTAAATCACAAAGTAATTGTTGCTTGATTTTGTGAAAGTGATGTTTCACATATTTATTCCTCAAAAAGGGGTTTGCAGGGAATAAATAAAACTTAAAGCTAGTAAAGTACTAGCATTTCGTATAAAGAGTTCTCGATATTAATAGTTAATTAAGTTTTTTGGAGGTGTCCAAAATATCGAGAAATTACACGAGTGTGATCTAATTAAGATATGTGGTGACATATATTAAGTTAGAGCAGAAACTATTTTCCAAGATCAAAATATGTGGTGACATATGTTTGAGTGGGAGCTAGTTAAATCATGGTCAAATATAGAGATAACATATTTCTGAGTGGGAGCCAAAGTGGTTTCACAATTTAATATGTGTATGGTATATATTTGAGTGGGAGTTTACAACATCTTGTTTGTGTGAAATGGAGATTTCATAAATGTTGTAAACAATTCAGGAACCAACGTATAACTTGTGAAGTTAGAAATTGAATGTCAAATATCTATGGAGATAGATGTATCTATGGAGGATAGATATGTTTGATAAAGCATTATGTCATGATGTTTAACCTAAGTAAGATTTTGAAGGAGTTCAAAATAAAACAAGAGAAGAAAGGTTCATCTGCTTGTGAGAAATAGGTGAAACATTGAGTTGATAACTCAGTACAAAATTGATGGTTGGAGGATATGTTGATATTCGCTATGAATTGTTCATAGGTCTAAAACATATAAGAACCATGTGTTTGTATTTGACGATATGTGACCCAAGTTCTTGGTTAGAAGAACGTGTTAGAATGAGGAGTCATTTTAACATGAAGATGAGATAAAGGAATCTAGAGATTGGTAGACTTGGTTGAAGTCATAAAACCAAACTAGATTGGAGATCTCTTAAAGTCAGAAGCGCAGCGAAAGCGTGATCGAAAATATCGAAGTGACATGATAGCACTGTCGATTTGTGAGTCTACAACATATAGGAGTATATGATTAATTCAAGGATTAAAATGGATAATATTATGGTTTGAGAAATTTTGTTTCAAGACTGAGTGAGTTCCGGGTGCACATGCTATGTGAAAGTTCTCTTGACTGATCATACGTCATGTAGGCATAAAAGGGAAACGAAAATCTCACTCTCTAACCAAATATATTATATTCATCATATGATGATGATATGTGAATTATCATGTGATGATAATAGGTTTATCATGAGATGATAAAGAAATGTCAAATTAGGTGACATTGACGTTTTGCAAAGAACATAAAGAACTGTATAGTACAGAACACGGACAGAACCTCTTCCACGAGCAAACATGATCAGCACTGAGACTCCATGAGTGTTAGACACCATGAGTGTTGGATCGAGAAAATGTAAACTAGATTATTGACTCTAGTGCAAGTGGGAGACTGTTGGGAATATGCCCTAGAGGCAATAATAAAATGGTTTATTAGCATATTCATGTTTATGATAATAGTTTATTATCCATGCTATAATTGTATTAACCGGAAACATAATACATGTGTGGAATATAAACAAACAGGTGTCCCTAGTAAGCCTCTACCGGACTAGTTCGTTAGTCAAGAGATGGTTAGAGTTTCCTAACCATGGACTTGTTATAGTCACTTGATAACGGAGTCATATCATTAGGAGTAATGATGTGATGGACAAGACCCAAATAATAAAGAGTTGCAATTGATCGTGTCACAACAGTTTCATTGCCAACACTTTTAGTATGCCAAGTATAGTTTCCTTAGACCATGAGATTATGTCACTCCCGTTTACCGGAGGAATACTTTGTGGACATCAAACGTCACTTCGTAACTGGGTGATTATAAAGGTGGCTTTCAGGTATCTCCGATGGTATTTGTTGGGTGACATGAATCAAGACTGGGATTTGTCCTTCCTTGTGACGGAAAAGATATCTCTGGGCCCTCTCGGTAATATAGCATCAGAAAGGTTGCAACCATGTGATTAAGTGTTAATCACGGAGATCCTATATTATGGACGAGTAAAGAGAATTTGCCAGGTAACGAGATAGAACTAGATATGGAGATATCGACGATCAAATCTCGGGCAAATTAAATATCGGTGAGACAAAGGGAATCGTATATGAGATTAAGAATCTCCGGCATCGTGGTTCAATCGATAAAGAACTTCGTTGAATATGTGGGAGTCAATATGGGCATCCCGGTCCCGCTATTGATTATTGATATGATCATGTCTGCATGTTCTCGAACCCGTAGGGTCACACACTTAACGCTCCGATGTAGCTAGGGTTAGCGATGAGATAATTGATGGAATGAACGAATGGTGATTCGGAGTCTCGGATAGGATCCCGGACGTCACGAGGAGTTCCGGAGTGGTCCGGAGAATAAGATTCATATAAGGAAAGTGGTTTCCGGAGGTATCGAAAAAGTTCCGGGATTTTCTGGAAGGGTTCCGGAATATTCTAGAAGGTTCTAGAGGAGTCTAGAAGTGGGGCCCATAGGAGTATGGGGCCCACATGGGATATAGGAGTGGTGGACTGGCCTAGGGCCAGCCGCACCACCTAGCCCCAAGGGGCCCATGCGGCATGGGCTAAAGGCCCATGAGGGGAGGGGGCAACCCTAACCCTAAGGGGGCTTGCTTGGGAAGCAAGGCTCCCCTAGCCGCCGGCCCTAGGAGGGTTTTGGGGCGTGCCCCCCTTGCCCCCTCCACCTATAAAAGGAGGAGGGGTGCGGCACACAAAGGGCTGCCCCAAAGAAAACCCTAGCCGCACCCCTCTTGCTCCTCCACCTCCTCCTCTTGCGCCACCCCTCCCGGAGGGCTGCCGCGAGTTGCACCTCCTCCCTTGCTGCACCACCCCTAGCCGTAGGGCTGCTGCACCATCTCTCCCTCTCCCTCTTGCTTGGCTTGGCGAAGCCCTGCTCGTGGGAAGACTACACCATCAACGCCACCACAACCGTCGTGGTGCCGAGATCCATCTAGCCATCTCCACCTTGCTTGCGGGATCAAGAAGGAGGAGATCTACATCGAGCCGTACGTGTGGATACCGCGGAGGTGCTACCCCTTGTGGCACTTCATTGGATTGGACTTCGAGGAAATACATCTCCTCGCGACTAGATGAGTCTAGTTGCGGGGATCGACTAGCCAACCCCTGCACCGACAAAACGCGTTTGTTGATCTTCAAGGGTAAGAGATTGGATCTCATCTTCGCTACCTCCATCTAGTAGGTCTAGATCCTTGGGGTTTATTCCGCTTGTTGCGTAGGAAAATTTTTGTTTTCTATGCTGCGACCCCATCATTGTGGTGTTGCGTCAGCTTAGCGCTCAACCTAGCGTCTCGAATAACGTTCGCACAAGGCCACAAGGGAACGGTCGGAGTGTGCCTGCCGCATCTCGTTAGCCGTAGCGAAAGTGAGATTTTTTTAGTCTGTACCTTCACGCTCTCAAGTTGTAGCGACGGTAACAACAATTAATTTCCCTTTCCTTGATGAACAAAGAACAATTAGCTAACATCGTTATCACATATAGAGAGACGAAGGTGGCTTACAAATGATATAGTCATTTGTCAAATTGTTTGCTAACTAGAAAAAGAAAAAGGCACATTACATGGTAATTATTAAATGGAAAAACAATTTGTAGATCGACATGAAACAGTGCCACCCGAGCCACGCATGAGGTGACGCCCCCTCCAGCTTCAGATTGGGTTGGATCCGATCCATCGGACGCATAATGTAATAATGTTAGCTTGGTTTTGCAAACAAACAAGTGAAGCTGAGGGACAAAAGGCGACCCTGTGATGAAAATTCCGTACATCTTAGCTTTGCCCAGCTTAATGAAAATCTTATTGAAAACTTTGCCACTGTTAGACATGTATTTTTTTTCGAACATTTATGATAGTAGGAAAGGCTCCTACTGCCTCAAGACCTCATATTAAAATAGGTAAGTCAGATACATATTTACAAGCATCCCTCAGGGGGGAAAAGGAAGAGTTCTAATGTAAATTGTCTATAAGGGTTCTAATGAAAGAGTGTTTAGGGCTTTTGGTCCTATGAACCAGTAAGCCGAAATCCTGCTTGAACCTGTGCACCCAAGAATCCACAGAAGGTGCTATACCATTAAAGATAAGGTTATTTCTCTCTTTCCAAATGCTCCAGGCCGCAATCATGAAGATGTATTGGAACATTGGCTTCCTCCAGGCTACCTTAGCATTTTCCAGAAGGTGCAATCTATCTCCCTGCTGATTCCAAACAATACCCAGTTTCTGCCAGCATTGAACACTGAAATCACAGTAAAAGAATAGATGCTCTAAGGTTTCCACTGTTTGAGCAAGGCACATAGCACAATTATGATCTGTACCAATGTTATAGTTCCTCCTTCTCAGCATATCTCGAGTGTTAAGTCGGTCAGAGTATAGGAGCCAAGTGAAGAATTTAATTTTGGGGATCCCTTTTGCCTTCCAAATCCAATTGAAAGCCGGGTGTGGCTCATGGTCTTTGAAGCAAAACTTGTAGAATTTACTAGAGGAATAAACTTCTGATCCCCAAACATAAGAATATTTATCTGAGCCACTTGATTCCAGGCTGATGGTATTGACCTGCTCTTGTAAATTCCTCACTTCTATCAATGCCTCGGGTGAAAGAGGTAAATAGAAGAGTTCTGCAAGTTGAGTCGTGGAAAGGAACTCACTGACTGAAACATCCTCATTCTTGGCATAGGAGAAGGCTCTGGGATATCAATTTTGCAGAATATCTGCTGACCAAAGATCCTTCCAAAATAGAACAGCATCACCTGTAATCACCTGACATCTAGAGATTCCTCTATAGACCGGAGATAACTTTATGATCTGTTTCCACCATGGAGAACCACATAAATTTGCAGCATGTGGGATAGTGCTGAAATAATATGTATTCCATACAAGATTTACCCAAGGCGTGTCATCTCTATTGTAGAACTTGTGGAGGTATTTCAGCAAGAGAGCCTCATTTTGGACTTTCAGGTTAAGAACACCTAGACCTCCTTTATTCTTTGGTCTACATACCATGTCCCAAGCAGCCAAAGAATTGCATTTCTCACCACTTTCAGTCTTCTTGTTCCAAAGACAATGTCTTCTAATTTTTTCACAGTGTTCCAAAATGCTTGGGGGAAGCTTAACAGCACACATTGTGAAAGTTGCAATTGATGTCAGTAAAGAATTAATGCATGTAACCCTTCCACTATATGACATCATGGAGTAACTAGCTGTCAACTTCCTTTCTATTCTGCAAACTAGGGGCATCAGGTCATATACTGTTGTAGTAGTAGTGCTAAGAGGCAGGCCAAGATATGTGAATGGCATCTGCCCAACAGTACAACCTAATAAAGTTGCCAGACTATTAACCGAATTATCAGATAGATTAATCGGTATCATAGAAGATTTATGAAAATTGATACATAATCCAACCGAGGAAGCATATTCTGTGAGAATATTTTGAAGATCCATCACTTGATCAGATTGAGCTGGAAGAATAATTACCGTGTCATCTGCATACTGCACTATAGGATAGTCCTGACTGTAATGTGGTGAGAATGGTGCTCTTAGGATATTTCTTCGGAAAGCATTATTGACAGCAGCTTGGAGGACATTAGCAGCAAGCACAAATAGTAAAGGGGACAGTGGATCACCCTGCCGAACCCCCCTTTTGCAGAAGAACTGTCTGCCTGGCACTCCATTCAACAAAACCGCAGACTTCCCGGACCCAAAGATTGCAGATATCCAATTAATCCATCTGTCATCAAACCCCATATGTCTCATAATATTAAGCATAGCTCCATGGTCTATGGTGTCAAAAGCTTTGGCAAAATCAAGCTTTAATAAAAATTATTTCCTGCCCCGAGGTAGAACACTGATGAATATATTCAAATGCCCATGACAAGCAATCCTGGATATTTCTCCCCTTGAGAAACCCATACTGATTTTTATGGACAATAGACAAAATAACTCTCTGAAGTCTATTTGCTAGCAACTTTGTAATTATTTTGAGACAACAATTTAAAAGGGTGATTGGTCTGTAATCATTAGCAGAAACAGGAGAGGGAATTTTCGGAATTAAGGTGATGTGCCCCATATTGATACTCTCCATGTTCAAGTTTCCCTCATGTATATACATGTATTGTAACCATACCCTTATATATATATATATCGGAAAATGCTTCCTACTCCCGGGTGTAGCTATACCCATATCTAAATACTGCCATACGGAAGTATTCGTGATACTTTATCGGTTTGAGTATGTTCATATACTATATCTAAGATACTTCATACCAACTTATATGAAAAAAATTGCAAGTGGGTATGTAGTTTGCACTATATTAAAAATACCGTCATATTTGTACGTAAAAAAGGATTATGTGAAAAAATTGTACATACTACCTATAAAGTGGGAGCGGCGTTTCTGCTCCCGGTATTTTCGAAAAAATGTAAAAAATAAAAAACTTTTCAAAAAAATGCGAAAAAAATCATGCACGTACCTGACCATGGTCCGCATCGCCGTGAAACATTTCGCACCGAAATGTCATCGTATGCGCCCTGGGCGAAAATGACAAATTTCTGACAGCATATGAGATCCGATAATTTGAATTTCTTGTCAGAATTTTGTCATTTTTTCCCAGGGCGCATACCGTGACATTTCGGTGCGAAAATTTTCACGATGGTGCGGACCATGATCAGGTACGTGCATGATTTTTTTCGCATTTTTTTGAAAAGTTTTCAATTTTTTTTGTGCTCCCGAAAATATCGGGAGCATGTGAGCCCGGGCACCGTTTTGAATTTCCGCTATAAAGTATTATATATACCTCCTAAATAATCATATATACTACATACTACATGTATGTACTGTCCGGTATGATAGATACCTTCTAAATCATGAGAAGCATATGTGGGTGTAGCTACGCCCGGGTGTAGTATGAATATGTCCTATATATAATAATAATAATAATCCAGTATGCATGGAGAAGCCATGTTCAAGACAAAAATTTGAAGAGTTCAAGAACGAATGTTGTGTATGGAAGGCAAAAATATGGAGCATAGAAGCATAGGCACGGAGGTGTCAAACTCTGGAAATGAGCCCAGGAAGACTGCCACCAATGCAAGACACCTGTCCCTCAGTACACCAATTATATGGACAATACTGTATCACACAATAACGTCAATAATGTGGCTAACACTGTGACACCAACCGTCGATTATTGGTGCCACGACATGTCCTTGAAGAGAAGCTCCGAGAAGAGCCACGGAGGCAGTGCTGGAGGCTCCCTTCGTCCCTATAAAAGGAGGAGCCAGGCTTCAGAGGGAGGCATCAGCACTCTACACGAGGAATCCCAGCATTCGAGCACACTCATACTCGCCTCTCAGTAGTAGCAGTAGTAGTAGCACTTCCCTCCTGCAATAAGATCCTGTACTCAAGGAGTTGTATAGAGGAGTGAAGGCAGTTGTAAGGTACTTTTCTTTCTCGTTGAAAACCCTTCGGGGGTTCCCGAAAGGGAAAACCGTATGTTAACTATATTGTGGAAATGAAGTAGTTCTGTATTTTCCCTTGGTCTTTTTAGCATGTTTATGTGGGTTGGGTTCTTATGCTAGGGATCCTATAGGAGAAACCTCTGCGTGTAGTTCTCTGATAAGCCAAGTTGCAGGTGAATGAGAACCTTGTAGCCGTAGAGAAGTGTTCCCTTCGGGTGGAACTGCCTGGGAAGACGATAAGAAAATGGCCCATATAAACCTGTTTAAAAATATCTAGGGAAATAAACTTAGCTGCTCCTGAAGCAATATAGTTAAAAATACGGTGAGTACTGAGTAGGACTTTTACACCGCTGAAAAAACCGCCGCTAGCCGTTGGCCTCGCCAGCCAGAGAAGATCCTGCAAGAAAATAAAATTAAATACTTTTGTGAATAGTAAAATTAAATACGTTCGTGAACAGTAAAAGCAAATAGTGAAAGTGAATAGTATCACGAATAGTAATTTTAGCTATCTTTGCAGAACGTAATATTTCTTCCAAGGTGGTTATAATCTGTGTGGTATCAGAGCCTAGGTTTTAAGCATTTAATCATTGAAAGGTTAAAGTATTTAAATTTAGAAGTTAGCACAGGAAAAGTAATAAAAACCAGAGAGAATATTGACATAAGGTGCAGAATAAATCCATCTCAGGAGCATACTTGGCATACGACTCATAGCCAGCTAAATATAGTAGTTGATCTAATTTATAATCTCTTTATATCTTAGGGGAAAAGGCAAGAAATTTTAGATCAAAAATTTGAAAGCCTATTTCAAGAATATCAAAAACTAGTAGAAAAGTACTCTGTGCTAAATAATAAATTTGACCTAGCTTTGCATAAGTTAGAAGAAGCAAAATCAAGACAAAGTACAGTAAGTAAGAATAACGACTATATTAAAGAAGAAGTGTTATCCATAGGGAAAAATATAAGTTATCGCCTAAATAAAAACAGAGATTCTTTGTCAAGCTCCGAAACAAAGAAAGATATACTTGAAATAAAATTGCTAGTACAAGAGGTAAAAACCTTGATTCTCTCATAATTTGTATGTCCGAATATAATCAAGCTTTAAAAGAAGTAGAAAAATACTTAACGCCCCCTGTCGGATTTTCCAATCACGATTCACCAAAGGAAGATTCCAAAATAATAATAAGACAAAATAATACAATCTTACAATTATTAATTCAGGTCCTAGAAAATCTAAATAGTGTACAAAGCAATAAAGAAATTGTGTTATCTTCATCTGGAATAGTAGCGTCATCAAGGCATATTAACTCAGAAAGATGGACATATCTAAAAGTAGAAGAGACAAAACCCTCCAATTAATAAGGCAAGATTCAAGACCTCTAACAATGATGCATAGAATGTCATGCAGCAAATCAGATGACGTAGATAGTTTAGAAGAAGTCGTAGATTTGCAAAGTGATTTAGAAAGATATCAAAAAGATACTCTAAGAAAAATAAAACCAAAAAATGTATATCATATGGGAATGTTTGAAAGTAGGAGTGGATTATATAGAATATCAAGAGAGGTAGAATTAAGTGTGTTAACACATCCTGTAGAGTTAAGAATTGTTAGCAAAAACATAGAAAAGGACCTCAAATACAGTGGATATAAATATATTCATCAAGGTATGTATATTATAGGTGTCAAAGGAATGACAAGAAAGAAGCTAGGAGCGAAGGTTTTAATAACATTATTAGACAAAAGATGGGAATCAATAGATAAAGCATCACTAGGATTCATGGAAGGTGATATTAATGAAAATAGATTAATCACATACATAGCCCCAGACTTAATGATGCCCGTAAAAGAATTTATTGACAAAATGAGTTTTGGATTCCAATCTAAAGGATATGAAGACTTTAAAGGAACAAATTTGTTAGTAAGCATAGAATTCATTGGAAGACTCTCTAACAAAAGTAGTTCTAGATATAGAGTAAATGTAGATGATGTTATCGAAAGCATGCAATCAAAAGGTATAAGATTTATGAGTCCTCTTAAAATTAGTTCTGAAGAAAGAGCAGGAGAGGAATGGAATATAAGTGAACTCATAGAAAAGAAAGAATTAAAGCAACCTAGTAACTATATAAGCTACCAAAATTGTGAAGGAAGTAGTAGCATAAGATTCACAAATTACAAATCTGCAACTATAGAAGATATAGAACCATTTCTTTCGGATTCAGAATATAGTGATAATAAGAGTAAGGATACAACTGAATGTATGGAGAAGGTAAATTTAGAAGATGAAATAAACCATTGCGAAGCAAAACTAAAACATATAGAATGGGAATATAGTAAGTGAAATTCGCTTCTACACCCGAGCTCACCAGCTCCTGGTGTTTTCAAAAAAATTAAAAAAATAGTAAAACATTATAAAAAATTATGAAAAAAATTGGAGACAAGAACATATGAATTTTTCAACCTCGTGCAAAGTTTCGGAATGAAAAAACATTTTATGTGCTCTGTACAAAAAAGACAAAATCTGCGTTTTCAAAATGCGTTTTTAGATCTCATTATGACAACTGATTTTGTTTTTTTTTTTGTACAGAGCACATAAAATGTCTTTTCATTTCGAAACTTTTCACGAGTATGAAAATTTCATATATACTTGTCTCCAAATTTTTTCAGAATTTTTTATAATGTTTTACTATTTTTTTATTTTTTCGAAAACACCAGGAGCTGGTGTGCTCGGGTGTAGAAACGCCAGCCCCAGTAAGTAACTCTATGATTAAAGATTGGCCTAAAATAAGAGAAAAAGAATTGTTTTTCATTAGAGAAATTGCTAGATTAAACAAACTAAAAAATGAGAAAAAACTAGCCCCTAGTAGTTCAAAGGCGCTAAATAACAATTTAGTGATAAATGAGAGAGATAATAAAAGTAATAATACTGATCAAAATAATAAAAATAAAGCCATAAGTGAAGAAGAGCAATGGGACATAAATAATAAAATACTAACAGAAAGCTATGAAGAAGAAGAAGAATTAATGAAAGAAATGATGATAGAAGGTGAAAACTATGATGATGCTGAAGAATACAATTATTTTATAAATTCATTAGATGACGTAGGGCTACACAATTTAGAAAATGCAATGGAAGCCATGGAAGTAGAAAATAGTAAAAGAAAAGAGGTGAGACTTCAGTAAAAAGTGAAGAAAGAGAAAGACCCACTAGGGCAGCTGGAAAATGGCCCCCAGAAAAAGATGATTTTCAACCCACGTATATACCAGGACAATATAGGCACATGGGAAATAAAAGAAGAGAGTTTGAAAAACCAGTGCAATTTCAAAATTCTAGGAATGACGGTGCAATTTTAAATCTAGCAGCCCATGACCCAATAGATTGGCCGAATATACTTAGCATATGTAAAGGTTTAATAGTCCAAAAATATATACAAAACCAGCACAACATAGGAACCAAGGTAGAAGATATGCTAACATACCTTGAAACATTTTTAGGAGAATCTGTTAAGGTATTATGGGAGAATTGGGTTGAATCTTATCCTGGATTATATGAAGAACTAAAAAGAGCAGGAAATAACCCTAATAACTTTGCTAATGTTATATCAAATATGGTCATAGCTGAAGATCCAGAATTAGGATATACAACATTACAAAATGAAAGACTAAGAGAAATAGAAAAATTAACACTAACCAGTTGGAAAGGTATAAAAGAATTTTCCCAGCATTATTTATATAATGCCACTACTGCTAAACAGGGATATAATATAGGAGTAGTTGAAAGATATTTTAATAAATTACCTGATCCACTAGGATCTATTATATTCGAAGAATATAAGAAAGAATCAGTAGGACGTATCGTAAATATTTCCCAAGCCATAACATTTGTATTTAAACAACTAAAAAAGGTATGTACAAGTATACAAGCTCAAAGATCGATGAAGAAATCAGATTATAATTTCTGTAATAATATTATCCAAATACCATTAACATATGGGGAAGATAGGTATAAAAATAAAAATACTATAAACCCCAAAGGAGAGATAATAGGAACTTTAGAACAAAGAAAAGGTATTTTTTAAGAAGGTCAGATAATAGAGCCCATTTTCTACCCAAGAGAAATGTTAGAAGATATAATCGAAAAAAATCTTACGATAAGACATGTAGGTGTTTTATATGCAACTCACCTGATCATTTAAGTAGAACTTGTCCTAATAAAGACCAAAAAAGATACTCTAGTAAATATGAAGAGCAAGAAAGAGAGTTAATAATAGATATCGTTAATGAGAATATATTAGTATGTGATGATGAAATAAAAGATGATGAGAAGGAATCTAGTAGAGTTTGAACCAGAAGACCGGATTTTATCTAGTAGAGTTAGGAATCTAGAAAATAGAATAAATAGACTAGAAGCAGAACTGAAAGAGCTAAAATATAAGTTAGAAAATAATAGTGGTAGCATGCAACAAGGAGATAGTTCCAACAAAAACACTGAATTAAAAGACCAGATGGTAACAATAAGAGAAAATAAAGGAGATAGATTAATCCAATTAAAAGATGCAATAACTAGTTTTGGAAATAAATACATAATGAGACTACCATTTAAAGAAGTGTTGGGAATAAGAATTCCAATCAAAATAATTTTAAAGCCAAATATTTTCTATAAAATTTTGGCACTATTAGACACAGGTTGCACCAAGAACATCATTCACGATAAATACTTTGTGAGATGTCCTGAAATAGTAAAAACTATAGAGAATAATAAAGCCGAAGTGTCCACAGACATGTCAGGAATAAAGAAAATTCATAGCCAATTGGCATATAATATTGAAAGTTACATAAATGGTACCAAATATATAATAGATGAAATTACAATCAGAGATTTATCAGTTATAAATGATGATATGATACTAGGTTTAAGATTTTTACAACAGTCCTTACAAACCACTATAATACATGAAGAAGGCATTACATTCATCCCATATCAAGATAATGTCCCATACATATCTGAAGTACGAAAACAAAGAAAGGCTTTACAAAATATTGAGATATCCAATTTAGAAAATGAACTTAGTACAAGTATAGAGCCCTTTGAAACCTGCAAAGAAGAAGAGCTTAGCAACACAATAGAAGTATATCATATAGAAAATACATGCACAAAGTGCATAGGGCTACAATCTTTTTCACCAAATTGCTACAGAGATATAAAAGCTAAAAAATACATAGACAAGATCGTGCAGAGATTAGAAGATTTGCAAATCATTGGAGATATACCTATGAAACATTGGGATAAAAATCTCATAGTCTGCAAAATAAATATCATAAATCCTGACTACATAATAAAATCAGGACCAATAGAAGCTACTCCCAAGGATATAGAGGAGTTCAAAATGCATATTGAAGAGTTATTAAAATTAAAAGCAATTAAAGAAAGCAGGAGTCCTCATAGATCTACAGCCTTTATAGTTAGGAATCATGCTGAAGAAGTAAGAGGAAAATCTAGAATGGTTATTAACTATAAAAGAATTAATGATAACACCGTAGAAGATGCATATAATATACCCAATAAGCAAGAATGGATCAATAGGATACAAGGAAGTAAATTCTTTTCTAAATTCGATTTAAAAGCTGGGTTTTGGCAAGTAAAAATGGCAGAAGAATCGATCCCTTGGACGGCTTTTACATGTCCACTGGGTCACTATGAATGGCTTGTTATGCCATTAGGATTAAAGAATGCTCCTGCATTATTTCAAAGGAAAATGCAAAATATATATTTACTAATTGGAGGCACCGTATGAGGCCTCACGTTAATCCTCACGTTCAGAGAAAACAAACCATCCGATATGTCGTACAGTCATTAACAGCCTTTGGATTAAGTGGCCTGACTCCGTAATGCGCCCTGGATCCCTATCATAGAGCGATTGAACTGTTGGAAAATAATCTAAGTGATCAAACCGCCACTACTCCCAGAATCGCAATAAGCCACACCCTCGAACCCTAAATCACAGATAGATCAGACGAACGAAGGTATGTCTATCCTGTGATGCAGATTATCTCCCCTGCCGGTACTAATCCTTGAAGGTATTTTTTGGATGAGCGATGCCTAAAAACTAAGAAAAGCGTGAGCTGGGTCACCGCACGGCAAGTATCCAACACATTTTCCGTCCTGTATCTCCAGTTCTCCGCCCTTTGCTGTTTCTGTATCCATCAAGTTTTGTTCTTATTTGCTCGATCGGGTTATTCTCAATGTGATTCCCCAGTTTCGTTTTCACATGGTCATACGGTCAAACTGCCCTGGCAGCAGATCTAGACAAATGCGTTCTAGGAAAATTAATCAGCCAAGCTACTACTTTGCGTTCCCCTTTGCAGATGTATGCAAAAAAAAATGTGACCATGTCCCACTCATCACTTAGCTCCGTATACTGTTAGTTAGTTGTCTCACTGGTCCGGTACATGCACTAGGACAAAAAGTTCAACATAAATTAAATTCCGGGAAGTGAAAATTATTAAAGCATTACTTCTGAATAGCTTTCTGAATGATCCAGTGGCCTTAGTTTCTTTGCCTTACTTCTTCATAGTTCTCTAAAGAGCTCTTCTCTAAATAATACTAATCTTTCGATTTGTGCTGCTATTTTGCATCTAGCCGGTTAACTATTTTCTATGGTGCTTTCTTCTAATATACTACAACAATACTGATTTGGTGTGCGTTCGAGAAAACCAAGATATTCCAATGTTCGATTGTGTTTTTCAATTCCCGGTGCACATGTCTTACAAATTGCAGGTTTGTAATCACCATGGGAAATATACCTACTATGTCCGCATCATGTTTTTTTTTTCAAAGGATACATCCATGTATTCTGTCCTTTCAATAAGTCCTGTCAATGTTAATCCGCGGAAAACTTTAGACATGTTATCAGATAGTGTTCCAAGTTGTGAACCCATTAAGCTTTTGTTATTGAGAGCAGGAATTGATATGTCAATATGAAGAAAGTAAGCGGCAACAAGGTGATTTTTCGTATGTTGTTCTTCAAGGATTTGTCACCGTTCGAGGAATGCTCTGTGTTGAGGTACAATCTACTCGACGCATGCATGCTATATTAATAGCACGCTGTGCTTGCGGATTCTTTTTTTAGTTCAATGAGAAGCTGATTAGCCTTAGAAGCTCCGGAATGATTTTTTTGAAAGTTTGTTAATGATATCTAATGTTCTTTAGAGATATATGATCTGGTCAAATTGGATAGCTGACAGTTAGTTTGGTTGTCGCCTTTGGGGATCTAAAGATAAAGAGGTGTGTTCCGTTGGAGATCAACATTTCTATTGGTAGAAGAAATGTGAGGTGGTCACGGAGATTGATGTATTGTTTCCCAAAGAAACCATCATTCCGTGCTATTGATGGTTACTCAAAATGGTTATTGGTGTAACTAATAATCCCATTCTATCTTAGTACCATGGTAGATATGAAACGGCCATATGCACCTTGCTGCTGATGACAGTGGTGCACCTATAATTGAGGTTGTTATTTTTCTATGAAGAGAAATGAAAAAATGATGAAATTCCAGGGTGGTTGTGGAGTTCTTTTTCATGATACTATAGTTGTATTCCGAACAATGTAGTGGATTTGGTTTGAGGATAATTTTCCGATAATAGGCCTGGTAGACTAAATAGCTATTAGTTCCACATGTGTTATATACTCCGTTTTGTACATACTTCATAGATATCAATGCGCTGTGAAAGGCCTTAGAATAATTACAGTATGAGTGGCTATTACATGCTATTGTTCTGTTGCTAGACATGAATTTTGCTTTTTTTTTAAGGAAAGCGGTAGGAGAGGCTCCCACAGCGAGTTTTTTTTTAAATAATGAGAACCCAAATTCGCGTCCGTGAGAACTTGAACCTGGGTGGCCGGGTTGTACATCCACTCCACTAGCCAAGTGAGCTAGGCTAATTTTGCTTTAGAAAGAGGATCATGGTTGGTGGCTTCTATCTATGGTTTGTTTAAATGGATTTTGTGTAACTAATGGGGCCAGAATTCATTGTTCCGAATTAAGCTAATATTCAACAATAAATTCTTTTTATTCAATTTTTCATATTACAAACCACTTATTCTGCTGCAAGGAACTCCATTTGTTAGTCAGGACCAAAGTGTACATATTATTTGGTGGGAAGAAATAAACAAGAGTAGTCGCTTACATAAAAACAAGTCTTATCTCAGCCTTACGGGTATATTAAAAAATAATCTTATGGATGCCCGACAGTCCTGGATTGCATTCATATCTTTGAACTATATTATATTTAATTATTATTACAACAGTAGATACATTCCATGATGCACTAATGTCGATTATAATTAAGGATCGATACCATGTTTATATGTCATTAAGTTTTACAACTTCAAATCTTCTTTGCTCCTGGCATATTGCTGCAAATTTCCATGTAACTTATTTAAGTTTGTCAGCATAGAATAATAATTAGATAATTTTCTAAGTATATCTGAATTATTTTTTGAAGAACAGCAAACTTGAATGATCTTTATAATCATTATGTTTTTTAGTCGAGCTAGCCCGTGCGGATGCACGGGTTGATGACTAGTATATTTAATGAAAATCAAGCTTTTATATTAGTCTATGTGGATGATTTATTAGTATTCTCAAAATCTTACAAGGAGCATATTGCTCACCTTGAAGTATTTTTTCGAAAAGTAGAACAAAATGGTCTAATTCTATCTAAAAGGAAAATGGAAATTTGCAAAGAGAAAATCAATTTCCTTGAGCATGAAATAGGAGAAGGAAAGATACATTTGCAAGAACACATAGCTAAAAAAATCTTGCAATTCCCTGATACTATGAATGATAAAAATGTATTACAACAATTTTTAGGTATTGTAAATTATGCAAGAAACTATATAGATAATTTAGCAAAGCTTGCTGGGCCCTTATATGCTAAGTTAAGAAAAAATGGTCAGAGATATTTCAATTCCAAAGATATAAAACTGGTCTAGGCCATAAAAGAAATGGTCAAAAATTTGAAACCCTTGGAATTACCTTTAGAAGATAACTATTTTATAATCGAGACAGACGCATCCAAAGTAGGTTGGGGTGCTATATTAAAACAAAATCCTAACAAGTATTCTGCAAAAACAGAAGAAAAGATTTGTAGATATGCTTCAGGAAATTATAAATTAAAAACAGTCAATAATATAGATAGAGAAATCCTTGCAGTAGTCCATGCAATCAATGCCTTTAGATTATACCTAGGATTTAAAGAATTTACAATACGAACTGACTATGAAGCAATATGTAAGTATTATAACCAAATAAATAGCAAGAAAAGTTCTACCAGAAGATGGGTGTTATTCGAAGATATTATAACTGGAAATGGATATAAAGTAGTTTTTGAACATAATAAAGGAAAGGATAATTGTTTACCTGATATTTTCTCCCGTGCATCTATCTTACAGGAATGAAGCAGGGATTACTCCCCAGTGGAGGGGAGGTTTACACTTTTGGAACCGAAAATACATTAAGAATCTTTCAGCAGAATACGTTCAATTTCAAGCCTAAGGGCCATATTACTCTTGACAATATTCAGCAATGCATTCTTGATAATTTTTGGTATCAATATAACAATAAAAGGGAAGACAAAGGATATATGTTGTCCATTCTAAATAGTATTTTAGAATACTTCAATGCAATGAATAAGACTTTGCCAAAGTCAGCAAAAATTGAGGTTCAAGAAACCAAATCACTATATGTGTTATTTGATGGAAATAGGCCTGGAATATATGTAACTTTTGAAGAAATAATAGTAGAAAAACTGGCAGCACCGCAGCACGGAAGAAGAAAGAAGATATAACATTCAAAAAATATTTAGATATTAGTGAATCATTGAAATTCGCAAGAGATATAATAGGAGAAAATTACTATATAGAGCCAAAGGCAAAAGAATATATAGAAAAAAATAGCCCTCCATCATCAAATCCAAAATATACAAAAGAAGAAACATCAAGTTCCAAGAAGGTAAAAAATGAAGACTCCCCAAAATACCACTCATATAAAGAATGCCTTCAAAAGGGTGTGGATCCTTTAGATGGAGAATATATAGACTTGAAAATAGATGATAAAATGGAAGAAGCTAAGAATATTATAAAAGAAGAGATTCTAAGGGAATTACAAATAGAATTTTATGAAAATTTTGATAAGCTGAAAAAAGAATATGAATTATTAAATGATGATGACAATGATGATATAAATATGGAAGATTCTCAAATTCCTGAATATTGATATGAATATCAATATCTAGGGCGTGGAGGCTGATAATCCCCAAGAGCAAGGAATCGCTGTAGCACAATTCAATGTGGAAGTAACGTATCGATCCGCAGGAGCAAGAAGGAAAAGTTATCTATTCCCTACAACTAAAGTGTCACAAGTTTTAGTTGATTATGCACTAAACAAGTTTATAGAACAAGGTGGTTGATTTAATGGATGGAAGTTTGATGTAACAAAACAGGAGTGTGAAAGTGTCCCAATCCTCTTTAATGCAAGAGGACAAGACAAGGGAACAAGGGTGTGAAAGTGTCCCAATCCTCTTTAATGCAAGAGGACAAGACAAAGGTGTAAACGGTGCTTTGGAAATGAGGCCTAGGGATCATGCTTTCACTAGTGGACACTCTCAATAATAATAATATAATTGAATACATAGATAATTCCTCCTCATTATGCTACTCTGAATTAATTTCTGGTTGGATAAAGAACACCAATCCATTATGTAGGGCTACAAAAAGCACACCTTAAAGTTCGTATTCCACATCTATGGAAACTTCATGCGGTCACTATTCGCATCCAAAGATAGTACTAACAATCACCACAATATCATAGAGACACCCAACACAAATAATAACTCATGATAAGTATTCATGTAATCTTTAGCTCGCATCCAAACATAGTACTAACAATCACCACAATATCATAGAGACACCCAACACAAATAATAACTCATGATAAGTATTCATGTAATCTTTAGCCTAAGAGCCACACACGGTGCACGCACTGTCAACTGCACACCATGGGACAAAGGTGACTCCGGCAATCACATCAATAAAACCACTTGAGTAGCATAATTCATAAGATAAAGAAGAGTAACATCTATGGATTCCACTAGATTACAAAGCTCATGATCACATAAAGATCACACCATGGAAGAGAGAGATAAACCACATAGCTACCGGCATGAGCCTTCAGCCCCGAGGGAGACTACTCCCCCTTCATCATGGAGATGAGGAGCTTGATGGAGAGGTTGATGAAGAGGTGCAGCCCGGAGTGGACACGATCTTGCTGTAGATGTTGATGGTGATCATGCCGGAGGGGGGTGGAGCCCTCCGGAGGTGGATTCCGGTGGCGTTTCCCCCCTCCGATCTTCTCCGGTGGCAGCCCTCTGCCTCTCTGTTTCTGGTTTTGCGTTTCTCCGCCGCCTCCCTCTGGAAAACGTCGGGGGACCTTTTATATAGGCGTTTTTAGGTCACGAGGATGCTTCTGGGCGAAGGATTGATGCAAACGGGGCCACGAGGGCCAAATTGGATGGGCCCACGCGGCCTAGTATTGTAGCCACGTGGGACCCCCCTTTTGGTCCTCCGGCCTCCGTTCGTTGACTTCTTTCGCTCCTAAATCTTCTCCTTCCAAAATAATGACTCCCCTAAATTTATAGCTCATTATGACGTCGTTAAGGTCCTGAAACAAATAAAGAAAGAAATAGGGGTTTTCTGCCTGCGCAGGATTAATTCCATATAAAGGGGAAATCATTATAAATTACCAAAAATCATTAAATACCAGTAATATACCCCTTATATGATGCAAATATGAATGGAATATAACTATTATAGTGCAAAGTTCATGTATGCATTTTAGATGCATCAGAGGCCCATAGCAGCTTGATAAGGTATTATCAATCATTTGGGCGGTGGACCCCCTAAAATATTAAAAAAAGTAATAATAATAATAATAATAATAATAATAATAATAATAATCCAGTATGCACGGAGAAGCCATGTTCAAGAAAAAAATTTGAGGAGTTCAAGAACGAATGTTGTGTATGGAAGGCAAAAATATGGAGCATAGAAGCATAGGCACGAAGGTGTCAAACTCTGGAAATGAGCCCAGGAAGACTGCCACCAATGCAAGACACCTGTCCCTCAGTACACCAATTATATGGACAATACTGTATCACACAGTAACGTCAATAATGTGGCTACCACTGTGACACCAACCGTCGATTATTGGTGCCACGACATGCCCTTGAAGAGAAGCTCCGAGAAGAGCGACGGAGGTAGTGCTGGAGGCTCCCTTCGTCCCTATAAAAGGAGGAGCCAGGCTTCAGAGGGAGGATCAGCACTCTACATGAGGAATCCCAGCATTCGAGCACACTCATACTCGCCTCTCAGTAGTAGCAGTAGTAGTAGTAGCACTTCCCTCCTGCAATAAGATCCTGTACTCAAGGAGTTGTATAGACGAGTGAAGGCAGTTGTAAGGTACTTTTCTTTCTCGTTGAAAACCCTTCGGGGGTTCCCGAAAGGGAAAACCGTATGTTAACTATATTGTGGAAATGAAATAGTTTTGTATTTTCCCTTGGTCTTTTTAGCATGTTTATGTGGGTTGGGTTCTTATGCTAGGGATCCTATAGGAGAAACCTCTGCGTGTAGTTCTCTGATAAGCCAAGTTGCAGGTGAATGAGAACCTTGTAGTCGTAGAGAAGTGTTCCCTTCGGGTGGAACTGCCTGGGAAGACGATAAGAAAATGGCCCATATAAACCTGTTTAAAAATATCTAGGGAAATAAACTTAGCTGCTCCTGAAGCAATATAGTTAAAAATACGGTGAGTACTGAGTAGGACTTTTACACCGCTGAAAAAACTGCCACTAGCCGTTGGCCTCGCCAGCCAGAGAAGATCCTGCAAGAAAATAGAATTAAATACTTTTGTGAATAGTAAAATTAAATATGGTCATGAACAGTAAAAGTAAATAGTAAAAGTGAATAGTAATGTGAATAGTATCACGAATAGTAATTTTACCTATCTTTGCAGAACGTAATATTTCTTCCAAGGTAATAATATATATATGTGTGTGTTTGTGTGTGATAGGCCACCCCTAGTGGGTTGTGACGGTTCCCACGCCAAACACATTGTTTCACATGGTATCAGACTTGGTTCTGATCGCTTTCGCCTAAACCCTAACACCGACACCTCCTCATTCACCATGCTGCCACCCGCGATGTCGAACATCGCCGCCTCCGGCTCTTCCAACGCCGGCTATCTCCCGGCCTCCCTAGCTGCTCTTCTCTCCCGCCCGATCGACTCCGCCGCCATGCGGTCGCCTCCGATTGAAACGCGGAGCGTGGGTTCACTACAAGAAGACCCCCTTTACAACAACGCATTTATGCGTATCTAAATGTCCATATAAGCGTTGCTAGCTACTTTACCAATGGAAAAGAATGCGTTGCATTTTTGGGCGTTGCAAGGGTACAATGCAACACATATACATGCGTTGGTAATCAATGGGAATAGGCGTTGCAAAGTAGCTACAGAATCCAAGCAACAAATGTATGTGTTGGTACATACACCCTATACGGATTGAAAATTCCGATTCACCAAATATTATTTCCTGGACTGGATGGTTTGATTACTATGAAAGATGTAGATTTTTTTCTCAAAGAGAATATAATTCATATGAGACATTGCACACACAAATCATAATATGAACACATCACAAATAATTCAATATTTATTATCGTAACATCATTACATACACAAACATTATTTGAAGTGTAGACAATTTACAATCTTGACTAAAAATATTATACTCTACATACTCTTATATATATTCTTTTTGGAATACCATTCCATACACGAAAATTATCTGAAGAGGTGATAATTTACAATCTTGCACCAAAATATGATATTCCCCCGAGTCCTATCTATCTATCTATCTATCTATCTATCTATCTATCTATCTATATATATATATATATATATATATTGATTCTAATATTTTGCCTAACATGTTGAGCGGATATCCAAATATCGCAAGTCTTGTTGATGTATGGGACCTGCAAATAATAAAATAAAATCATTTCAGCATCAAAGTGGCAAAACAGTGGATGGGCATAGTGATTTCTACTTAATACTTTCTTAAAACTTTGTAGGTATACTCTGTGGTGGCATGCCACCAGATTTAAGTGAGCACACAAGACAGTTCTACTATCATGTGTATTTAAAATAGCTAATCAGACCCACAAGTCATCATGGTTACCACACGGGTGAAAAACCAAAAGAAATCTGGATAAGAAACATATACGTTTTCAATGCATATTCTGAAGTGAATTCTTCCTTCTTTTATTGCGGGAAAAGAATAACATGTCACTTGAAACTCTCATGGGTTGCAGATGTGATCCCAAAATTAAGGATCCAAATCTTATAACAAGTGTGATGATAGTCATAACATTTACTAAGTTGTAGTTGTACAAGTAACATGACGGAGGCTACATGCTTATTGTGTAAACGAATTAACTATAGTTTGTAGTTAGAATCATTTTGAAACACTGCATGAGAAGAAGCAGTTTTTGGAATTGATATAACTCGCCAAAAGGGGAGACATTAATACCTGCCAGCAGTACTTCTACTGGTTGTTGTTGTTGATGTGCACTCGCTTGTGGCTTCTAGTTGTGCCATCCCGTGCTGCCACCGCCTGCACTGCTGCCTCTTCCTACAGCGCCATCACACGTCATGTATGACATAACAGAAGTAGCTGAAGGTAATAATATTACATAAATTAGGGTGTGTATTGACTGACTGCAGTTTGCACAGTCATACAATATGATTTGGCATGGTTCCGTCGCAGTCCTAATATTGTTGTACGGGTACAGTACTGTGGAAAACCTTCCATCAATTCAATTGAACGGGTCTCCTTCCCTTCCTTAGTGCACACGGAATGAGAAAAAAACTTGGCCCAAAATTTGTATCAGCTCATTTCAGGACTTGCAGGGGCAAACACTCACATCAGTAGTACACTTCCAAGGGCGACACTCAGGGCAACATCCGTCGATGAAGCCACCACCAACAACGTCGCCAACCTGCCTGCATGAACTTGAACTTTACTAGTTATTGCTGGACTTATAAACACATGTGCATTGATTTCTACAAGAATTTGTTTAGTCTCTTCTTGTTGTATCAAATCAGCAAGTAAAATGAAAAAACCAGGAACCAACCAGTTTACCTTTTAGGGGTGGCCAACAAGGATTGTACCATGTTCTCAAATGTTTGATTGTCAAATATTGATATCATGCCACTTCAATATCGGACCTCTTTCAAAAGGAATTAGTCTCAACTCCAGCTCACTCACATCAGACATACCTTAGAGAATGTATGTCTTCACAAATATATGACTGTTGGGATGCCAACTGAGCTCTCAGCTTTTAGAGTGTAGCTTCCTCCTTAGCATATTCTACTTGTGCTTCTATGTACTGCCTCTTACTTTTGGCAAATCTGTCAATAAAAGAAAAGCATTAGAAAAACAAGTAGACTGATTTTCTCTTTGATGGTAACCATAAGGTAGGCTGTGAAGAGATAATATCCAATGCACATACAACAAGATCTATAAATCCGAGTTCATGATATGTGGTTAACTGAAGAAACATATTGAGTAATTATATCTATCATAGATGTCTAATTTGCCGAATACATATTAAAACACAGTAGCGAACATGAATTAATAAGACATTCTGGCAGAAACAGGGGTGATTATTGAGCAATTTGGAAGTGAAGAAAAAATAAATGAAGTCTGACAAAAATTTGGCTAGCTAGCTTCGTCACATGTAACAGGGTTTGTTACCCTGAGCTTCCTTGACTTCTTTGTTGATCCATCTAAACCAGATCTTGTTGTCAGCCTTAGCATCCTGAAATGGAGCATGAGAATGGACATGTATTGCAAAGGAATGAACATATATATGAAAAAAATGGACCAATACTACATGTTGTATAGAATATGGGCATATAGTTCAGAAGTACTACTTCATATCTGCACACACAAAGTTCAATTAAGAGGTATATATAATCTGAATTTTAAATATCCAAGCAGACTAAAAACGTGGGGCACTCTAAAGCCAAAAGTAGAGTTAAACCAATTCAGATGACTCAAACCACATCGAAAACATGAACTGTCAGAGACAACATTCATCAAAACATTCCCATATACAGTACAATGGAAGTTTGCACACGTAGATCTATCCAGAATTCCAATAATCAGGGGCAACATAAATTGGGGAAAGATACACTAACAATAAAATAAAATACCAAATAAATTGTTGGATCTGCAATAAAGAGATAACTGGGGGATGAGTTCAGGGTACCTTGAGATGGGATGGAGGAGGTTGTTGACGTTGAAGGGCGATTCGATCGAGGTCACCTGAGCGGGTCGCTGTACTTCGTCGACGAGGCTGATAGTGGTCGTTCAGGTGTTGGAGCTCGACAAGATCACCAATGCAGGGTCACTGGTCGGGGACGAGGACCCGGGTGTCATTGGATCTCAGGTTTCGATATGGAGGAAGATCTGTTCTGACGAACCTACTACAGATCGGAGCTGCATGTGCTGGCGTGAAGGAGATCCCAATAGCCTACAACAGGGTTGCCTGGTAGGGAGGATGTGGCGGCGCATAAGGGTTGCGCTCGGTGGGGAAAAGGATGACTACCGAGCAGTTAATGAAAAATATTTAGGTACTTAATTCAAGCGACCAATTGAAGTGTGTGCGCGCGCGACGAAAAACAAAACAGGCGGGAGCCCGCACACGATGAAAAAATTCCTCTACATCAGAAGATTTGGTGGCAAACTTTCACAGGGCTATGATGGAGAACGGATGTAGTCGGCAACAGTTATATGTGTATCTACAAAATAAAATTGCAACCTGTACCTAGTTCATTGCAAGTTATTTGTTGCTTAAGGGGAGTCTTCTTGTAGTGGTTCTTTTTTCTCGAACCAGCTGATGCATGTAAAATGCATACATGAACTTTGCATTATAATTCTCATATTTAAATCATATTTGCATCATATAAGGGTTATATCATTGTTTTATAACGATTTTGGGGATAATTCATAGTTTCCCCATTTATTTGGAATTAACCCTGCACTGGCAAAAAACCCTATTTTCTATATTTTGATGTTTCAGGGACCCAAACAACGTCCAAATGAGCTGAAAATTTACGGGGATCATTATTTTGGAAGGAGGAAGATTTAGGAGCGAAAGAAGTCAACGAACGGAGGCCGGAGGACCAAAAGGGGGGGTCCCATGCGGCTATAGTACCAGGCAGCGTGGGCCCATCCAATTTGGCCCTCGTGGCCCCGTTTGCGTCGATCCTTCGCCCTGAAGCATCCTCGTGACCTAAAAATGACTGCATAAATAGTCCCCCGAGGAGTTTTGCAAGGGGGCGGTGGAGAAACACAAAACCAGAAACAGAGAGACAGAGGCTGCCGCCGGAGAAGATCGGAGGGGGGAAACGCCGCCGGAATCACCTCCGGAGGTCTTCTCCATCCCCCCTCCGGAGTCTCCATCAACACCACCGCCAAGACCAGCACCATCTCCATCACCATCTCATCACCATCTTCGTGATCCACTTCATCCCCCTCATAGTTTGAGATTGGTTGATCCCTAGCTATTGTCTAAGTGCTATTTTACATGTTTGTGAATTGCTACTTGTCATTGTTTTGTGGGGAGATCATAATTTCATATTGTGTTGTATCACTTGTACCACTGAATCATATCATGTCTTGGTGTTGTGAGTAGTTCTCTCATGTTCCTGGGGGTATAGGATGAATTGGCAATGATTTATATATGACATGTGTTGGTATTTTGTCTAGTTTTTATCTTTGATGTGATTCTATGATGGTGTTGTGCGAACGTCGACTACATATCACTTCACCTATATGGTCTCATAGGAGAACACCATAATGTGATGAATTGAGGAGGACTTAGGGGGACAAGTAAACCTGAGACCGAATCATGAAGTTACTTTATGGGGTATTAGTATCGGGGACCTTAAAGATTAATGCTATGGTGGGACTTTATGTCTTAATAACTCTTGTGCAGTCATTCACTTGGCCACATGATCCATCATAAGAGGTTTAGTTTGTTTATCTAGCTATTCCTAATTATGGCTCTGTCCAAAGAAGATTAAAACTTGACAAAATGTTTACCTTGTTGTTCTAGAAATATTTATGCCATGAAGTCTAATTAGCCCTTGGAACTCTCTCCACCTTTAAGAAACACACACTTGAGCTTGTCCTCTTGCTGCATAGAGGATTGGGCTTTCTCTCTTTAAGAGCTTTCACTTGTCATATTGCATTCTCAGCATTTTTACTTTATTGCAAACTCTACACCAAAAACCCAAAAACACTTGCATCATTTAATCATTTTAGTTTGTCTAGTGCATAGATAATAAGGGAAGTGACACTCTTATTTGAGAGGATAAATACTTATACCTTCTACTCCTCGTGGGATCGATACTATACTTACACATTGAAGACTTCAACGATCCCCTATACTTGTGGGTATCAAGACGTTTTCTGGCGCCGTTGCCGGGGAGTGTAGCGCTTAAGTTTTTATTCTTGTTTGCACTAGATTTTTATTTTCAGTTTTGCATATACTCTAGTTTACTTTCAGTTTTGCATTTAGTTTAGTTTTATTTTCAGTTTTGCATTTATCAAAAACCCAAAAAAAATAAAAAATGGAAAACTATTATAAAAATGCCATGAAAGTTGCTTGGTTTAGAAAAACATATGAAGGGAAAAGATTTAGAGAAACATATGAAGGGAAAAGATTGGGAATGTTCATGGAGGTTCTAGATATGATTGCTAGTGGGCTGCTTGAGGAGCATAAGGAAGAAACTTGTTGCTCTGAATACTCTAGACACTTTGAATTCAAATGCCCTTCCAATAAAGTTGAACCTGTTATTGCAACTTATCATACAGGAAATTATGCTCACTTAGGGATGGAAGAAGTAGAGCAATTCGTTCTTTTCACAGGGGCATATGAATTAAACACCTTCATTAATGAACATGAAACCTGCCCTATAGCTTCTAAATATAAAGTTACTATCACTAATCTCCTTAATAAATGCATAGATGAATTTGATGAAAATATCTATGTTGTTGACACAAGGAAGAGATATGCCCAAGGAATATCTAATGTTTTGCAGGAAGAAGATGATGAAAACATGAGCTTGGAAGAAGAAGTATGTGAAGAAGATGACCAAGGCCTAAGCTTGGGGATGCCCATACAGCCCCAAGAGGAGGACAATGAAGAGCAAGAAGATGATGAACAACTAGAGAATGAAGAGAGGAAACATCCACCTTCACCACCTATGGATGAGGGTAACACTCAAATTTTGGTTGATGATAAACTTTGCTTTTATGATAATGAGGGAAAATATGAACCTATGCCTAATGAGAACGTTATTGATAATGATTTTAAAAATGATGAAGAACATGGTTTAGACATACTATATGATAATGCTTTAGATGATGGTCCTATGCTTATTGATAATCCTCCATGTTTAGTTGTTACTACTTTATGTGAGGATAAAAATGATATACTTGCTGCTTGTGATAATACTCTCACTCATGAGAGTCCTACTTTATTTTTGAACTCTCCTATTCACACCATGGAGGAGAAGCTGTTATATATTGAAAAGTACTTATGTGGGCTGAAATTATCTTACACTAATAACCTTTTCACCCATAAACATCATGTTTATGGTGCTTCTTGCAATTATTTTGAGAGGGGAAAACACACTAATATCTCACATGATAGTTTCAATAATCCTCTATATGTTCCTAAGATTGCAAAGTTACACCAATCTAATAGTTATTTTGTCAAATTTGCTTCCACTACTTGTAACTATTATGAGAGAGGAAGAAAGGCTTATCTTTATGCTTCCATGTTATTTAAAACACAACCTAATGATCATTACATGCATTGGTTACCACAAAATGGCTGCTATTTATTCATATATAAAATGCCAATGCATAGGAAAAGAGTTAGACTTAAAAGTTAATGGTTTAATGTTTTGTGGTGTGTTCCTTATGCTTTAACTTCCAATTCTGTTTGAGCACACCTTTATATCCTTACAACATGTAAAATAACTTTACCTACTGTTTTCTAACAATTAGTCTAAGATTTTCACTTTATATAAAATTTGGGAAAGTAAATGAGAAGGATGAGTAATGGAGATGTTGGGGTCGACCTTGAACATGTGTTGTTCATGCCAATGGAACCATTGCAAAGTCTCTATCATTAAAACTTCTCCCAAAGCTAAAACTAAATAAATAGAGTCAAGGTGTTTGTTTACTACTGTAACCACACCTTTGTATCTTATTTTTCATCTTAATGGCAAGCATAATCTCTTTTGAAAGATAAGATTGAACAATAGTGATTTGCTGTCCAGAAAACAGATTCCTAAGCTTCACTGCGAAAAATGTTAAAAATCACAGAAGAGGAATTTTGACCTGATATTTTATGACAGCATTATTCAGCTATTAATACACATTTCATTAGTTCAAAGTTTTCTGATTTGAGCAACGTAAGTGCCTCTGAAAATTCACTCTTTATGGGCTGTCCAGTTTTTGACAGATTCTGTCTTTATTTTGCATTACTCTCATTACTTGTGTTTTGTGTGGTTCTATTGATCAAAGAGCAATGCACAACCATAGTAATATTAGCTAATGTTTAGAATCAACTCATGATATGTTTTTGCTATACCTATAAGGATTTAATTTATGGAGACACTAACCCCTCTAATCAAGTTTTATGATGAGTTATGTGTGAAGAGAACTTATAAGGTGGAAGAATTGAGGGTGATGAACAAGATCAAGAGGGACAAAAACTCAAGCTTGGGGATGTAACCCCTAAGCTCACCCTACATACAAGAATTTAAGCTTGGGGATGCCAAGCCACCTCACTCCAACCATCTTGATACCAAGTAAGTAAGCCTAGCTATATGGCTATAAAGAAAGCGCTTTACGGGAGGCAACCCGGTTGTTTTTACTTTTGATTTTCTTTGTGTCCTCTTGCTGTAACAAGAGACTTGGTTTTTAGTTTAGTTCCTGGATTTTTTTAATAAAGTGCCAAGTTTTACCCATTTTGGTTTGAAAAAGTTGCTATTTCTATTCAGAGATTTTATTCCTGCATGGAGTCTGTGCACGGTTTGATTTTTCATTCTTATTATGTAACTCCGAATGAGCTGAGATTTTAACTGTAAGTGCAACTTTTCATCCTCTGTATGCCTGAATTTTTAAGAATTTTTCGACGAGTTTAAGTAGGACAGAAAAATACGTTTTTCTGCTGCTGTTTTTCTGGACAGATTCTGTCCCATATTGTTTTATGCATAGTTTGAACTTTTGAGTTGATCCAATTGAGTTTATGAGTAGGCATACAACTATACACTCTCTGATCATCCATATAAATTTTAGTCCATGGATTATATGCAGCAAGAAACTTGTTTATTTATCTCTACTTATATCACCCCACAGAAAAGAGATGGGAGAAATTGTGTTTTGAAGTTTTTTCACAGGGATTGGAGGAGATGCACCATCAGTTATCCAAGATGGTGAAAACCATAAGCTTGGGGATGTGGAGAACATCCCCACTGGACCTACACACTCTCGGTTTGCACACGTCTAACTTCTGTTTTTCTATCAATGCACTTTATCGCATAAACTTGGAGCATCTTTTATTCATTTTTTGTTTTGATTTTTGTTTTGTGAAACCACCACTCTATCATTTCTATATGAGAATGCTCCTGGAAATTTGGGTTGAAATATCTTGGATGCTTTTATTGTATTGGGAAAAGGGATGTCTAAGTTGATTTTTAATGACACATATAGTTGCATGATTCATGAGCTTCTTTATGAGTAATAATTTGCAAATGCTTTGTCATGAGCTATCTTTTATTCATGTTTTGATGCTGTATGTTATTTCACCTTGTTTGACATGAATTATTTAGTTCTATGGACACTCATGCATGCATCTAGATGGTCATCTTTCTCCCTTTTGCTAGCCCAAAAATTCCAACAAGTAAAAACTTGTTTCCAACACCTTCAACCAAAGTTTTTCTAGTGAGTCCACCATATCTACCTATTAGCTTCATGCTATTCCAAGTATTTTTATCATGTTATTTGTGTTATCTATGCATCTAAATGAAAATGATTATGTTATTTATTGTAATGGGAAAAGTTGGTTAAAAAGCTCTCGCGAACTTGATGCACACTTTACTTCTATTGCATTTAATAAACATGAACCATTGTGATTAATATTATGATGATAGTGGCTTGATAAATGTTTAAGGTTGGGAGTTAGCCCATATGTGCTGTCACATGCAAAGCTTTCAACATGTTCCATCATTTATTTAGTTGATATCATGTACTTTTGTTTATGGATGCCTATCATGGTGAAATAATGTGGAAATAGAGTAAGTTTAAATGAGTTTGTATAAATGGTTAGAGGGAAACCTGGGCCGCTAATCTAAGCCATGCATCATTCATGGTGGAAATTTACTTACATGCTATTTTGAACTTTCTGTGATACACCCTACAATAAAAAGCTATATCAAGTAGTAAATAAAAAGGGTGTTGAGGTTGTTCATTATGTTTGTTTGTCTTGTTGTTTTGATGTGGGCTTGATCCATATCATGGGACAAGAGGTACCCCAGTTGAGGCTCTTGATGATACCATTATTACTTACAATGATAGATAACTTAAACTTGCTTTGTTTCCCAAGTTGAGTAATCATGGTGTAGGTACTTGTATTCAAGGGGCATGAGACATCTGGCCTTTACTTTATCAATGCCACTACTCATATTTGCTTTCACATTTAACTTTAATCATTCAAGATGCTATGATAGGGGAATGAGAGCTTGACACCAAGTATTATCATTACATTCAATAACTTAAGTAGAATAGTTTGGAGGATAGATGAAACTTATGCATGATTGACCTCTACTCATTTATATATCTTTTCCAAAGTGTCCACCTTTTATATTCAGATTTTCATCTACACTCTATGGACCACAAGTATGCAAAAGTAAGAATGTCCATATTACTATCTTTAATGTTACACTTTGTGAACTATCATTGAACATCCTTACATTGAATACTTGATATCACTTTATAAACAGTTTGCATATTGCCACTTCTTTGAACAATGAATCATTTGACTTTATGTAGCAGTAGCAATCATCTTTTATATCCATGTTGTTGATTATATTGCAAAGTTCATGTTAGTTTTATCACTTTCATACTCGAGGACGAGCATGAGTTAAGCTTGGGGATGTTGATGCATGTAAAATGCATACATGAACTTTGCATTATAATTCTCATATTTCAATCATATTTGCATCATATAAGGGTTATATCATTGTTTTATAATGATTTTGGGGATAATTCACAGTTTCCCCATTTATTTGGAATTAACCCTGCACTGGCAGAAAACCCTATTTTCTATATTTTGATGTTTCAGGGACCCAAACAACGTCCAAATGAGCTGAAAATTTACGGGGATCATTATTTTGGAAGGAGGAAGATTTAGGAGCGAAAGAAGTCAACGAACGGAGGCCGGAGGACCAAAAGGGGGGTCCCACGCGGCTACAGTACCAGGCCGCGTGGGCCCATCCAATTTGGCCCTCGTGGCCCCGTTTGCATCGATCCTTCGCCCTGAAGCATCCTCGTGACCTAAAAACGACTGCATAAATAGTCCCCTGAGGAGTTTCGCAAGGGGGCGGCGGAGAAACACAAAACCAGAAACAGAGAGACAGAACGCTGCCGCCGGAGAAGATCGGAGGGGGGAAACGCCGCCGGAATCACCTCCGGAGGTCTTCTCCATCCCCCCTCCGGAGTCTCCATCAACACCACCGCCAAGACCAGCACCATCTCCATCACCATCTTCGTCACCATCTTCGTGATCCACTTCATCCCCCTCATAGTTTGAGATTGGTTGATCCCTAGCTATTGTCTAAGTGCTATTTTACATGTTGTGAATTGCTACTTGTCATTGTTTTGTGGAGAGATCATAATTTCAGATTGTGTTGTATCACTTGTACCACTGAATCATATCATGTCTTGGTGTTGTGAGTAGTTCTCTCATGTTCCTGGGGGTATAGGATGAATTGGCAATGATTTATATATGACATGTGTTGGTATTTTGTCTAGTTTTTATCTTTGATGTGATTCTATGATGGTGTTGTGCGAACGTCGACTGCATATCACTTCACCTATATGGGCTCATAGGAGAACACCATAATGTGATGAATTGAGGAGGACTTAGGGGGACAAGTAAACCTGAGACCGAATCATGAAGTTACTTTATGGGGTATTAGTATCGGGGACCTTAAAGATTAATGCTATGGTGGGACTTTATGTCTTAATAACTCTTGTGCAGTCATTCACTTGGCCACATGATCCATCATAAGAGGTTTAGTTTGTTTATCTAGCTATTCCTAATTATGGCTCCGTCCAAAGAAGATTAAAACTTGACAAAATGTTTACCTTGTTGTTCTAGAAATATTTATGCCATGAAGTCTAATTAGCCCTTGGGAACTCTCTCCACCTTTAAGAAACACACACTTGAGCTTGTCCTCTTGCTGCATAGAGGATTGGGCTTTCTCTCTTTAAGAGCTTTCACTTGTCATATTGCATTCTCAGCATTTTTTATTTATTGCAAACTCTACACCAAAAACCCAAAAACACTTGCATCATTTAATCATTTTAGTTTTTCTAGTGCATCGATAATAAGGGAAGTGACACTCTTATTTGAGAGGATAAATACTTATACCTTCTACTCCTCGTGGGATCGATACTATACTTACACATTGAAGACTTCAACGATCCCCTATACTTGTGGGTATCACCAGCCGTCGGCCTCATCGTCGTCAGGGCACGCACTGACGGTTTACACGTCCAGCGCCTCGTCGCCCGCTGTCGTCTTGCCACTGGCCTCTGCGCCGGCGGACCCTACATCGGCAGGGACGGTGGGGTTTTCTCTACCGGGCCCTGCACCGATGCACTCTGCCCTCACGGCGCCCGCGCATCCGGCAGGATCCCCTATGACGCCCGCCCCCGCGACGGCCGTTCCTGCCTCCATGGCATACGCGCCCACGGTGGGCCTCGACTTGGCGTCTTCCCCAGCCCTGGCCGTCTCTGCTCCCATGGCGTACGCGCCTCTGGCAGTCTTCATGGTTGGCTCGCTGCCGCCACCGTTCCACTTCGGCAACCTCATCACCGTCAAACTGTCTCCGGACAACTACATCTTCTGGCGTGCGTAGGTACTTCCGCTCCTTGGGAGTCACTACCTGCTCGGCTACATCGACGGCTCTCTTCCTTGCCCCCACCCGCGCTGGTGGACAGCGTGAACGGCCCGGTCTATAACCCAGCGCATCGTGTCTGGACGGGCCAGGATCAGGCGAACCTCTCCTCTATCCAGGGGTCACTCACCCCGGCTGTTGTCGGGCTAATCGTCTTTGCCAAGACGTCTCACGAGGCATGGACCATCCTCGAGCGTTCCTTCGCATCGCAGTCACAGGCCCGTGCCAGCGCCCTTCGTCGCGAGCTTGGCGACTGTGAGAAGCTCGACTCCACGGCGACGGAGTTCTACAACAAGGTCAAGTCGCTCGCTGACACGCTGTCTTCTATTGGTCAGCCACTCACCAACTCCGAGTTCAACTCTTTCATCGTCAATGGTCTCGACGAGGAGTATGATGGCTTGGTAGAGATCATCAATGAGCGCGGCAACTCGTCCCCCATGATGGCGCACGAGCTTTACTCCTGTCTTCTCCTCATCGAGCAGCGCGTTAAGGCGCGCCGTGCCAACCGCAGCCGCGGGTCTCACTCCGCGAACGCTGCCTTCAAGGGCAGCCGCACCTCCTCTGGTGCCCCGTCGTCCGGCTCGGGCAAGGCGCTGCTCCAGCCCTCATCGGCTCCCACTTCGTCATCGGGCTCATCAGGGGGGGGGGGTCGCCCGCCTCGTGTGTGTCAGCTATGTGGGATTGAAGGCCACTTGGCCTCCAAGTGCCATCGCCGTTTCCAGAAGAGCTTCCTCGGCCTCGGCAATGATGGCAAGGATGCGCGGAATAACGCGCGTCAGGTTGCCATGCTGATCGCCCGGCGCCGCAGAAGCATCAGGGCCACACTCAGTCCTACTCCGTCGACCCCTACTGGTACATGGATTCTGGGGCAACGGAGCACCTGACGAACGAGATGGGGAAGCTCCATACTCGTGAGCCCTATCATGGCTCTGACAAGGTCCACACCGCCAATGGAGCAGGTATGCACATATCTCATATTGGTCAAGCATCTCTTCTCACTAGTCATGCAAATAGGAGTCTTCAGCTTCGCAATATTCTTAGAGTTCCATCTGTGACGCGTAATCTCCTCTCAGTTCCTAAACTCACTCATGATGATAATGTGTTATGTGAATTTCACCCTTTTGATCTTTTTATTAAGGATCGGGACACGAGGGACGTGCTCCTTAGTGGGCATCTTTGCCAGGGCCTCTATCGTCTGGAGCATCCTGGAGTCTCTCGGGTTTTCAGTGGAGTTCGCGTTTCGTCGTCACAATGGCATGCTCGTCTTGGTCATCCTGCCACGCCTATTGTTCGCCATGTTTTGCGTCGTCATGAGCTTCCTAGCATGCTGATGACCCACAAGTATAGGGGGTCTATCGTAGTCCTTTCGATAAGTAAGAGTGTCGAACCCAACGAGGACCAGAAGGTGTTGACAAGTAGTTTTCAGCAAGGTTTCACTGCAAACACTAAAAGAGAAATGTTTTTGGATTTTTAATTTAAAGAACGAATGAAGAACAAGTAAATACAAGAGTGCTACAATAATTGCAGCAAATAGCCCAATACTTTTAAGCTCAAAGGACAGGCCGGTTGTGTTACTTATGAAGATTAAAATGTTCTCAAGGACACATGGGAGTTTCTGCCTAGCCAGTTTCATTGCACGCCGGTGATTAACCTTCAATGTTTTGATAAAGTGCTGTGTGGGTGGACCTATGCTAATGCACCACCCTTACTTGGACAAATACATACTTGTGATTAAACCCCTTGCAAGCATCCGCAACTACAAGAAAGTAATTAAGATAAAAACCTAACCACAGCCTTAAACTCCAAGACCCTACGCTCCCTAGTGCACTAGTTCACAAATTGGGGTTTAGGTTTCTGTCACTCCTACAACCCTACCATAAGCAAAATAAATACACTATGCATTTCCCTATGCCCTTTGAAAGGTGAAGTATCATGTAGTCGACATTCACACGATACCACTAGAGGAATAACACCACAACATAAATCAAACCATTAAATATTACTCAACATTATGCAATTATTAGCAACTAGGCTTTCCCCATGTCCTCAAGAACCAAACGAACTACTCATAAGACATAATTTAGATCATGATCAGAGGTGATATGAATAATGGTAACAATATGATCGTAAAGATAATTCACCGATAAAACTCTCAAGCATCAACTACAAGTGGTAATCAATACCCGGGATACGATTCCAATGAACTAATAACAAAACAATGACGATTGCTACTGCGGGATGAGATGGGATGGTGACGGTTATGATGGTGCTGATGATGGAGGTGGTGTTGATGATGATCCCGATGATGCTTGGCGTGATGGCGATGACGATGGCGGCGATTCCCCCCTCCGGGAGGGAAATTCCCCGACAAATTTCTCCCTGTCGGAGCTCTTCTTCTCTGTGTCTCGTTTCCGCCTCGTGGAGGTGGCGGAAAAATTCCTCGTCGATGCCCCCAAGGTTTTTAGGTCAAGGGTCAATAATACGCCGAAGGGGAGACGGAGAGGGGCCATAGGGGCCAGGGCGGGCCCCTGCCGTGGCCAAGGGTGGGCCCATGGGTGCAGGCCGCCCCTGCCCCTAGGAGCTCGCCTCCGCGCCCCCTTTCGGCTCCGTGACTAATTCTTCATAATATTGACTTTCTTATTTTCCTGGAATTTTCTGAGCTTCCGACGTCTGGTATCTTGACAGGTACTTTTCCAGCTGATTTCTGGCTCCGGCAGATGCATCCCCAATAATTGCCAATCATGCAAAATAAGATAAAATAACATAAGTATTGCATCATAATATGAAATATATCAATGAATAAATATGAATTATGATGTAAAATAGTGATGCAAAATGGACGTATCAACTCCCCCAAGCTTAGACTCCGCTTGTCCCCAAGCGAAAACTGAACTCGGTAAACATGACCACAGGTTTATAGAGTGAAGTGTTGATAAATAAAGAATACGAACATGAAGCATCAGTATTTACTCATCAAACACAAATATATCTTAAACAGCAACCTTTCTCTCATAAAGCTTCTCGAAGACAAGTAATGTAACTACAACATGTTAAGGTGAAAGAAGACAGAAACTTATTAAGCAAAGACAAAACGAGGCTCTCTTAAGAAACAATTATACTTAGCAGCCCATATTTCAAGAAAGATTCATTTAAATGCTTCAACCATCCGATCATCTTCCCACGAGTTGCAAATCGTCAAAGCTATATCCTTATAAAAGAGTTAGAACTGACATAAGAAAAATGAATAACTATCATGAGACATAAAAGACATAATGTAGATATCATACTTGCTTAACATCAAAATTCAACAATGTGGGTTTGCTTGTAGAAGGTAGAGGAAGTGGGTGAACTGACTCAACAATAAGTAAAAGAGAGGCCCTTCGCAGAGGGAAGCAGGGATTAGTCATGTGCTAGAGCTTTTTTCGGTTTTTAAAACAGAAGTAAAATGATTTTGAGGTATGCATGCTTTCGTCAAGGACTTCAAAACAGAGAAGCTATCTAGTCCCTCATGACAAGCAGGGTTTTTAGACTTGTGAGAGCAGCTGGTTCTTAGAAGAGCGAGTACGCTCTTCTTTCTCCTTGGTTTCACCATTGTCCACTGTTTGGGCTGATTTCTCAGATTTGCATTGCGCGAAGGAGAATTGTGAGTTATATTTATATTTTGCTTAAGCTGCTCTTGGGTTGATTCAAGTGAAGACGTAATCCATCGACACCGGGTGAAAGGGGGGAAATGACCTTGCTCGTCACAACTTATATCTAGCTCTCCAGTGCTCCCTCATGAGCTTAAAAATAGGGCACAAAAAGGAGTATTTCGAATTTTTAAAGGTAGCACATGACAAATTTACTTGGAATGGCAAGAAATACCATGCATAGGTAGATATGGTGGACACAGCTGGCAAGAAAGTTTGGCTTTGGGGAATGGATGCACGAGTGAACCATACACTCAAGTACAGGGCTTTAGGCTAGAAAGACTTTACATCAAACAAACAGTGTTGAGAGATGTAAATCAACTATGCTATCAAAAACAATATGTCAAACATGCAACATGAAGCCTATCATCACTGTCAGAAATAAATCTAATACAAAGGTGCATGAGCTAGAAGGTTCACAAGCATGTAAGACATTCAAGATAGTGTATTTGCAATCAAATTCTTCTTCTCTACTCAAGCACGAAAGTAATTATTGCAATTTAAACAAAGCCATGCTTATCGATACCGAATAAACTTCTACTCATTCACCCAATGTCAAATCATTACTTACCACAAGATCAGCAGATGAGAGAGATTGCCATAATAAAATATAAAGTGCAGAAGAATAAAAGATACTTCTCATTTATATTCCATTATAGAAAACCACACACCAACAGATACAAAGGACTCACAAGGAGTGACAAGACACAATGCAAAACCATACTACAAGATAACTTCTGTACTCATGATACGACTCACAAGACTGTGAAAAATAAAAGACATAAGATAAAGATACCGGGGCACTCCCCCAAGCTTGGAACAAGCCAAGGGAGTGCCGTTACCCATAGTGCTCGAATTTATTCCTGCGGTGGAGATGGGTCGATGATCCTTATGAGCCTCTCAATGCATGGTTTCTTTTAACTCCTCAAGCTGATAGCCAAGATTGCGGATCATCTCCGTGTTACTCTCAATTCTGCTTCTTAGCGACCCAATAGGCGAGTCCCAATCATCTTGTGCTCTCCCCCAGCCATCCTCATTATCTGTGTTGGAGCTCCCACATCCTGCATGAGTACAATCTATATCCCAAGCAGAAGGTAACTCTCCAAACGGAACCGTTTCAAGCTGATGGTTATGGATTAAAGTATGAAAAGGATTTCTGGTTTGAGAAAAGGGAGACCTCCCAACAGAGTTCCTACGAGGGCCTTTATCAGTCTTCTATAGCCACTCCCTTTTCTCAAAAACAGAAGGATTCTTCGTCACCCCAATCCTTGCTACCGTGGCGTAGGGGTATTGGCGTTGGTCTTCTTCGAACTCCTCTCCATCATCATGGGGCACGTTCTCGAACACTTCCTTCGTTCCTTCAGTTCCTTTAAAGTCCATGCCTTGATCATCGTTGCCGGTGTTGTCGGGGTTGGAAGAGGATGCCATCATCTAAACCTTCGAGACCCTGAAAGAAATAACCAGAGACAAAACACGATGAAAAACACAGGATACGCTCCTCGAAAAATTCGGGAAAATATATAGCGAAAAGTTTTGCAATAAAAGGAAGACGATGGGACTAGGCGGAGTCGGAGGCGGTGTCCAGGGGCCAGGGGCGGGTCCCCACCGCGGCCTGGGGTGGGGCCGCGGCAGAGGGCCACCTCGGCCCCCTGGAGTCCGTCTCATACTCCGTCCAGTCTCCGAATTTTCCTAATTTTCGAGAAATAAATAATATGAATTTTCCGGAATTTTCCGAGGCATTTTCCTTACCGAAACAGTTACCTATTCATTTTCTGATTCTAGAGTCTTCCGGTATTAGGTCTCGATAAGTTCTTCCGGAGAGACCACTTGAATAACATCGGCATCTTTTTCCAAGGGATTGCCAGAGATGTAGTGCTTAAGTCGCTGACCATTCACCACTTGAGGTTTGTCTACGTCAAGATTATTAATCTTTATAGCTCCGGAGCGATAGACTTCCTCAATGATGAATGGTCCCTCCCATTTTGATAGCAATTTTCCTGCAAAAAATCTGAGACGAGACCTATACAAAAGCACTTTATCACCAACATTAAATTCTATTTTCAAAATTCTCTTATCATGCCATCTCTTTACTTTTTCCTTAAACAAACAAGCACTCTCATAAGCCTCATTCCTCCACTCGTCCAAAGAATTCAATTTAAGCAGCCTAGTTTTACCAGCAAGATTAGGATCAGAATTAAGTTGTCTAACAGCCCAAAAAGTTTTATGTTCTAATTCAAGAGGCAAATGACATGCCTTCCCATAAACCATTTTATAAGGAGACATACCCATAGGGTTTTTATAAGCAGTTCTATAGGCCCATAAAGCATCATTAAGTTTTTTAGACCAATTCTTCCTAGACTTGTTAACGGTCTTTTGCAAGATCAGTTTAATTTCTCTATTAGTTAATTCAACTTGCCCACTAGTTTGAGGATGATACGGAGAGGAGACTCTATGATTAACATCGTACTTAGCTAAAACCTTTCTAAAAGCTCCATGAATAAAATGAGATCCTCCATCAGTCATAAGATATCTAGGCACACCAAACCTAGGAAAAATAACTTCTTTAAGCATTTTTAGGGAGGTCTTATGATCATCACTTTTAGTTGGTATAGCTTCCACCCACTTAGTAACATAATCTACAACAACAAGAATATGAGTATTACCATGAGAAGTGGGAAAAGGACCCATAAAGTCAAACCCCCAACAATCAAAAGGTTCAATATCAAGAGAATAATTCATAGGCATTTCATTACGTCTACTAATGTTACCGACCCTTTGACACTCATTGATACGTCTCCGACGTATCTATAATTTCTTATGATCCATGCTTGTTTTCATACCATTTGCTACATGTTTTGTTACATCTTATAGCATTTTTATGCATTTTTGGAACTAACATATTAACAAGATGCCCAAGTGCCAGTTCCTGTTTTTTGCTGTTTTTCCGTTTCAGAAAAGTACTTAAGGAAATATTCTCGGAATCGGACGGGACAAAAACCCAGGATCTTATAATTTCGTCACGCACACGGAGTCCAAAGGGGAGCCGAAGACGCACCAGAGGGCGACCACACCCTAGGGTGGCGCGGCCCACCTGTCTGCTGCGCCACCAGGTGGTGTGGCCCCCTCGGGCCTCCACCGACGCCGCCCTTTCGCCTATATAATCCCCCCGACGAGAAAACCCTAAGTACCCGATCAAAATTCCAGAAAAACATCCGTCGTCGCCGCCGTCGTCAACCCTAGTTCGGGAGGGTTCTGAAGCTCTCCCCGGCACCCTGCCGGAGAGGGGAATCATCGCCGGAGGGCTCTACACCACCATGCCCGCCTCCGGACAGATGTGTGAGTAGTTCATCCTTGGACTACGGGTCCATGCAGTAGCTAGATGGTAGTCTTCTCCTCTTGTGCTATCATGTTTAGATCTTGTGAGCTGCCTATCATGATCAAGATCATCTTACTGTAATGCTACATGTTGTGTTTGCTGGGATCCGATGAATAGAGAAGTACCTTGTGATGTTGATTATTGATATTATCATGTCTATGTTATTTGTGATCTTGCATGCTTTCCGGTACTTGTAATTGCCTTGATCAAGTAGTTTCTTGTATCTCCAAGAGGGAGTATTTATGCTAGATAGTGGGTTCGGTCCCTGTGTGCCTTGGCTTGAGTGACAGAAACATATAAGGACGGGGGAGTGCCGTTGCTACTAGGGAGTAAACTTTATGCACAGTTCTTCATGCAATTGTCTGTTGCTTGCAACTTAATACTGGAGAGATTTTACGGTATGTTATCTCAAAGGTGGACTATTTAGGCATAGGTGTATGCTTGGAACAGCTATCTATGTATTTTGTCGTAATGCCCAAAGCATCTCATATAGACATCATCATCCTCTGTATTATGCAATGTTCATGCATTGTCATGCATTCTCTATTCTGTCAATTGCCCAGTTGTAATTTGTTACCCAGCATGTGTAGTATTTTATTTATGGAGAAGACACCACTAGTGAACTGTGGACCCCGGTCTATTCTTTTACATCTGCAATTAAATCAACTGCTCTACTGCTTTCATTTACTACAAACAAGCTTCCTTCCACACATACATTTAATCCTTTGTATTCAGCAAGGCCGGTGAGATTGACAACCTCACTGCTTCGTTGGGGCAAAGTAGTTTGATTGTGTTCTGCAGGTTCCATTGTCTCCCCTGCAACAGCTCTTTTTCTGGCGCCATTGCAGTTGTGGACAACCTTCTGAAGCATTTCTCACTCCTACTGGTTCGATAACCTTGGTTTCTAACTAAGGGAAAACTTGCTGTTGTGCTCCTCAAACCTTCCTCTTGGGGTGCCCAACGAAGCGTGATTGATTAACACCTCTCACGCTATCAAGCTCTTTTTCTGGCGCCGTTGCCGGGGAGTTAAGAGTGCTCAGTAAGAAGCTTCTCGAAGTATCAAACTTCTCACTCCTCCGTCAACAGCTCTTTCTGGCGCCGTTGCCGGGGAGTAGAGAAGCTTCTGCAAGGGGAGTCTCTCAGTTCCAATCTCTTTACTTTGTTTTAGTCTTGCTTATTATTATTGCTTTGTCTTGTTTTGCTTTCTTATATCAAAAACACAAAAAAATTAGTGTAGAATTTATCTTGTTGCTTTCCTATATCAAAAACCCAAAAAAATTAGTTACTTGTTTTATTTTGTGCAATTCGGTTTGCCTTGTTTTCCTCAAAAATGAGTACTGCTGAAAACACTAAGTTGTGTGACTTCACTAGTACTAATAATGATGATTTCATATGTACTCCTATTGCTCCACCTGCTGCTAAGACAGATTTTTATGAGATCAAACCTGCTTTGTTAAATCTTGTTATGAGAGAGCAATTTTCTGGTGCTAGTACTGATGATGCTGCTGCTCACCTTAATAATTTTGTTGAACTTTGTGAGATGCAAAAGTATAAGGATATGGATGGAGATATTATAAAACTGAAATTGTTTCCTTTCTCTTTGAGAGGGAGAGCTAAAGAATGGTTGTTATCTTTGCCTAGAAATAGTATTGATTCATGGACTAAATGCAAAGATGCTTTCATTGGAAAATATTATCCTCCTGCTAAAATTATATCTTTGAGAAGTAGCATCATGAACTTTAAACAAATGGATAATGAACATGTTGCTCAAGCTTGGGAAAGAATGAAATCTTTGATAAAGAATTGTCCCACCCATGGACTGACTGCTTGGATGATCATCCAAACCTTTTATACAGGATTGAATTTTTCTTCAAGAAACCTATTGGATTCAGCTGCTGGAGGAACCTTTATGTCCATCACTTTGGGTGCAGCAACAAAGCTTCTTGATGATATGATGGTAAACTACTCTGAATGGCACACTGAAAGGGCTCCACAAGGTAAGAAGGTAGAAACCTCTTCCTTGAGTGAAAAGATTGATGTGATTATGTCTATGCTAGTTAATGGTAAATCTTTTGTTTATCCAAATAATGTTCCCTTAGCTTCTTTGGTTGCCCAAGAAGAGCATGTTGGTGTGAACTTCATTAAAAATAACAATTTCAACAACAATGCCTATAGGAACAATTTTGGTAACAACAACTATAAGCCATATCCTCCTAATAACAATTATGGTTATGGTAACTCTTATGGTAATTCTTACAACAATAATAAGAGTGTTTCCTCTGATCTTGAAACCATGCTAAAATAGTTTATCAACACACAAACCGCTTTTAACAAAACTGTTGAGGAAAAGTTGGGTAAAATCGATGTTCTTCCTTCTAAAGTTGAAAGCCTTGCTCTTGATGTAGATCTTTTAAAATTAAAAGTTATGCCTAACAATGATAAAGAGAGCAAGCCTTTTGCTAAAATCAATGCCATCCAAGTTAGAATTGATGACAATGTTAGAATGTTGGCTGAACTACATGCTAGGTGGGAAAGAGAAAGAGAAGCCACTAAAAAGGACAATATGGTTAAAGTTTACACCATCACCACCACTAGTAATGTTCAGGTTTCACATGATAACAAGTCTATTAATGATAATGGTAAAGTTAACAATGTTGGCAATGTTTCCACTTCTCATGAAAAACGCTTAAAATTGCCAAAAGATACCAAACTGCTAGTGATAAAGGAGCTGAAATTTTTTGAACTATGGGAGATCCTTCTTCCATTACTCTTGATGATAATGATTTTGATTTTGATAATTGCAGTATCTCTGAAGTCATAATGTTCTTGCAAAAGCTAGCTAGAAGTCCTAATGCTAGTACTATAAACTTGGCTTTTACAAAACATATTACCAATGCTCTCATGAAAATAAGGGAAGAAAAGTTAAAACTTGAAGCTTCTATCCCTAAGAAATTAGAATATGGTTGGGAACCCATCATTAAACTGAAAGTAAATGATTTTGATTGTAATGCTTTATGTGATCTTGGTGCAAGTGTTTCTATTATGCCTAAGAAATTCTATGATATGCTTAACTTGCCATCATTGGAGAGCTGTTGTTTGAACATTCATCTTGCTGATAATTCTACAAAAACACCTTTGGGAAGGCTTGATGATATTCATGTTATGGTAATAATAACCTTGTTCCCATTGATTTTATTGTCTTGGATATTGAGTGCAAAGCTTCTTGTCCTATTATTTTGGGAAGACCTTTTCTTCAAACTATTGGTGCTGTTATTGATATGAAAGAGGGCAACATTAGATATCAATTCCCTCTTAAGAAAGGTATGGAACACTTCCCTAGTAATATAATGAAGTCACCTTTTGACTCTATTGTTAGAGCAAATTATCATTTTGATGCTTCTTCTCTTGGAAATACTTGATGTTCACTTTCTGCGCCTAGCTGAAAGGCGTTAAAGAAAAGCGCTTATGGGAGACAACCCATCATTTATTTTCAGTATCTTTTCTTTTATTTGAGTCAAGAAGTTTGTTTACTTCTGTATCAACTTCTTTGTATCTTTATTTTCTTGCAATGTTGTGCCAAGTAAGGTCTCTAGTAGAAAGTTTTTGCTATATTTGGATTTCTGCACAGGAAACAGATTTCTGTCTGTCACCGTTAAATTCGTCATTTATTTCAGAAGCGACGAAATGCTTTGAGATTTTGTGTGCTGAATCTTCATATATGTATGAAACTTTTTCTAGTTCAGTGATTTTCGATTTGAGCAACTCTAGTGCCTCGAAAAAATTCGTCTTTACAGACTGTTCAGATTTTGACAGATTCTGCCTTTTATTGTGCATTGCTTCCTTGCGATGTTTATTTGGATCTTTTGATTCTTTGAGCATCAGTGGATGTAGCTAATGTTATAATGCATTAAGGTGTGCTTGTGTCACAGTAGAACTTGTGAATTTTTGGTTTATGCACTAACCCTCTAATGAGAATTACTTTGAGTTTGATGTGGTGGAAGTTTTCAAGTAAGCAAAAGGGACGATATGATGAGATCAAGAAGAGTGAAAAGCCTAAGTTTGGGGATGCCCCGGTGGGTCATCCCATCAAATTCAAGAAGACTCAAGCATCTAAGCTTGGGGATGCCCAAGGCATCCCCTTCTTCATCGACAAACTATCAGGTCATCTCTAGTGATACTATATTTTTATTCCGCTATATCTTATGTATTTTGCTTGGAGCGTCTGTTTTTATTTTGAGTGTGTGTTTTAGTTTGCTTAATAAGTTGGATCCTAGAATTCTTGTGTGGGAGAGAGACACGCTCCGCTTTTTCATATGAATACTCTTGTGCTTCGCTTATATTTGTTGAGTATTCTTAGCTACTGTTTGTTTTCTAGTAAGCTCTCGCTTTTAGCATGTTATCTTGTTTAGAGCTGCTAGTTCTTTGTGTTAAGCTCTCTTGTGTTTCACTCTTATTTGTTAGAGAGTTGTTTTAGTTGCTTGGTTGATGTGTTAGATTGGAAAATGCTATGCTTGTGATAGTGGTATGAAATAGAGAAAAGCTGCATAGTCTTGTAGACCATTGTGTAGATAACTTGCTCCTCTTAAATTGTTTTGAGATATTAAAATAACTAATGGTTAAAATATGTTGGTTAATGTTGTTAAGAGCTGATTAGTGAAGATGTGTTAGTAGAGCGTGGAGCCGTACTTTTCTGAACTAAAAACAACTTAAGTCAATAGTGCTTTAGTGTCGTGATTTCCTCTTAGTTGAAAAGAAGTTTCTAATGGTATAGTTACTGCAACGGTCGGGGAAGCCAACGGGGCACTTGTGTCGCCGCCACGATCCCTCTCGGGGTGTCTCTAACCATTTGTAAAACTTTGATACTGTTAGTTGTTTGCAATATACGACATGCTATGTGAGTTTTTCGGTTTTTGGCACTTCCACCTCCATATTTTGCTAGCCTCTTCGGTACTTTGCATTGCCCTTTTTCACATTGAGATTGGTGCATACTTCGCAAGTACATCCAACCCCGTGGGAGATCTTCATCTTGTTCTCCTACACATAAGCCAACTATCTTCCTCAAAACAGCCACCATATCTACCTATCAGAGCATTTCCATAGCTGTTCCGAGATACATTGCCATGCAATATCCATCATTTACATTACATGACTTTATGTCATTTTTACTTCATTGCCATATAGTATTGCTTGACCATTTGAGTTAGTGTGATGCGTGGTTTTCCACATGTGTTACATCTTTTCCACACTACGCTCGGTCTTGCATATCCACCATACACCATGTATTAGTCTTTGAGTTTTGAGTACACCAAAAAGTGTGATGATCATCTTGTAAAATAGAGTGTTGCCTCTACTTGTGAGCATATTGAAAAGAGTCCAAAGTGGCCAATCAAAAGAGTCCAAAAGAGACCAATGAGAGAAAAATATAAAAGAGCCACAAAGGCCTCAAAAAGCAAAAAGCAAAAAAAAGAGAAAAAGAAAAAAGAATATAAAATGAGAGAGGGGGCAACACTACTATCCTTTTATTCCACACTTGTGCTAGTAGCAGCTACATCATTGTAGTGAGTTTTCATGCTATGTGGGGACCAAACGTTATAGAACTTGGCTTGTATATTCCAACGATGAGCCTCCTCAAGTGAGCTCTAGGTCTTCATGAGCAAGCAAGTTGGATGCACCCCCACTAGTTCCATTGGAGAGCTTCCGTTCATATAGCTCTATGTGCATCCGTTGCATGGCAATCACTACTCCTCATTTAGTGTCTACTACGGGACTTCCTCTTGTCTTGTGGTTACCTCTTCCACTGTTTGAGCCTTTCTTTTTGGCATTCCAAACCCCCATTATTATTCTCTTTGCCATAACATCATGGTGTCAAGCCTTCTTCTTGCTTGTATTAGTTGAGTGGACTACATAACAGTTGATAAGTTAAGTGGATGGATTAAGGACACTTGACTTGAGCTTGGCTATTTCTATTATTAACTGAATTTGATGCTTTGAAGATTGATTGACATTTTACATTGGAGACACAATTTACTATTCATCTTTCTAAAACTTATGTATGGTTCCTAGTCTCCAACATGCTGATTCATGAAAAGTTCTAGCTTCTTTTAGCTAGTATTTGTTAATCATTGTTTGCTTAATGTCAACTATAGACAATTGTTTTGGATCACCTTATTCACATCATGTGTTTTGCATTACTATGTTGATCTAGATTGTGAGTTTGCATGTCTCCTAAGAAATTATTTGTTATCGTTCTACCTACTCGAGGACGAGTAGAACTAAGCTTGGGGATGCTGATACGTCTCCGACGTATCTATAATTTCTTATGATCCATGCTTGTTTTCATACCATTTGCTACATGTTTTGTTTACATCTTATAGCATTTTTATGCATTTTTGGAACTAACATATTAACAAGATGCCCCAGTGCCAGTTCCTGTTTTCTGCTGTTTTTCCGTTTCAGAAAAGTACTTAAGGAAATATTCTCGGAATCGGACGGGACAAAAACCCAGGATCTTATAATTTCGTCACGCACATGGAGTCCAAAGGGGAGCCGAAGACGCACCAGAGGGCGACCACACCCTAGGGTGGCGCGGCCCACCTGTCTGTCGCGCCACCAGGTGGTGTGGCCCCCTCGGGCCTCCACCGACGCCGCCCTTTCGCCTATATAATCCCCCCGACGAGAAAACCCTAAGTACCCGATCAAAATTCCAGAAAAACATCCGTCGTCGCCGCCGTCGTCAACCCTAGTTCGGGAGGGTTCTGAAGCTCTCCCCGGCACCCTGCCGGAGAGGGGAATCATCGCCGGAGGGCTCTACACCACCATGCCCGCCTCCGGACAGATGTGTGAGTAGTTCATCCTTGGACTACGGGTCCATGCAGTAGCTAGATGGTAGTCTTCTCCTCTTGTGCTATCATGTTTAGATCTTGTGAGCTGCCTATCATGATCAAGATCATCTTACTGTAATGCTACATGTTGTGTTTGCTGGGATCCGATGAATAGAGAAGTACCTTGTGATGTTGATTATTGATATTATCATGTCTATGTTATTTGTGATCTTGCATGCTTTCCGGTACTTGTAATTGCCTTGATCAAGTAGTTTCTTGTATCTCCAAGAGGGAGTATTTATGCTAGATAGTGGGTTCGGTCCCTGTGTGCCTTGGCTTGAGTGACAGAAACATATAAGGACGGGGGAGTGCCGTTGCTACTAGGGAGTAAACTTTATGCACAGTTCTTCATGCAATTGTCTGTTGCTTGCAACTTAATACTGGAGAGATTTTACGGTATGTTATCTCAAAGGTGGACTATTTAGGCATAGGTGTATGCTTGGAACAGCTATCTATGTATTTTGTCGTAATGCCCAAAGCATCTCATATAGACATCATCATCCTCTGTATTATGCAATGTTCATGCATTGTCATGCATTCTCTATTCTGTCAATTGCCCAGTTGTAATTTGTTACCCAGCATGTGTAGTATTTTATTTATGGAGAAGACACCACTAGTGAACTGTGGACCCCGGTCTATTCTTTTACATATGCAATTAAATCAACTGCTCTACTGCTTTCATTTACTGCAAACAAGCTTCCTTCCACACATACATTTAATCCTTTGTATTCAGCAAGGCCGGTGAGATTGACAACCTCACTGCTTCGTTGGGGCAAAGTAGTTTGATTGTGTTCTGCAGGTTCCACTGTCTCCCCTGCAACAGCTCTTTTTCTAGCGCCATTGCAGTTGTGGACAACCTTCTGAAGCATTTCTCACTCCTACTGGTTCGATAACCTTGGTTTCTAACTGAGGGAAAACTTGCTGCTGTGCTCCTCAAACCTTCCTCTTGGGGTGCCCAACGAAGCGTGATTGATTAACACCTCTTGCGCTATCACTCATCACAAGATGAAACAAACTTTTAGCATCCTTAAATAAAGTAGGCCAATAAAAACCTGATTGAAGAACCTTATGTGCAGTCCTTTCACCTGCGTGATGTCCTCCATAATCACTATTGTGGCACTTCCTCAATACCACTTCCTATTCATGCTCAGGAATACATCTCCTCAAGATTCCATCAGCTCCCTCCTTGTATAAATGTGGGTCATCCCAAAAGTAATGCCTCAAGTCATAGAAGAATTTCTTTTTCTGTTGATAAGTAAAACTTGGAGGCAAAAATTTCGAGACAATAAAATTAGCATAATCAGCATACCAAGGAGCATCATGAGAAGTTACCCTAACGACGGCAAGTTGTTCGTCAGGGAAACTATCATTTACAGGGATGGGATCATGAGGAATATTTTCCATTCTAGACAAATTATCAGCTACAGAATTTTCTGCACCTTTTCTATCAACAATATGCAAATCAAACTCTTGCAGCAAAAGCACCCATCTAATAAGTCTAGGCTTAGCATCTTTCTTCTCCATAAGGTACTTAATTGCATCATGGTCAGTATGAATAGTTACTTTAGAGTCCACAATATATTGTCTAAATTTATCACAAGCAAAAACGACCGCTAAAAATTCCTTTTTAGTGGTTGCATAATTTTTCTATGCACTATCCAAAGTTTTACTAGCATAATGAATTACATTAAACTTCTTATCAATTATTTGGCCAAGGACAGCTCCTACAGCATAATCACTAGCATCACACATAATTTCAAAGGGTAAATTCCAATCAGGCGGTTGAACTATAGGAGCGGTGATTAAAGCCCTTTTTAGTACCTCGAAGGCTTCCTTACAATCTTCATCAAAAACATATGGAACATCTTTTTGAAGAAGATTAGTGAGAGGCCGCGACATCTTAGAGAAATCTTTAATAAATCTCCTATAAAAACCAGCATGACCGAGGAAACTACGAATACCTTTGATGTCTCTTGGATAGGGCATCTTCTCAATTGCTTCAATTTTGGCTTTATCAACTTCAATCCCCCTTTCAGAAATTTTATGTCCAAGCACAATGCCTTCATTTACCATGAAATGACACTTCTCCCAATTGAGAACAAGATTGGTCTCCTCACATCTCTGCAAAACTTTGTTAAGATTATAGAGGCAATTGTCGAAAGAAGTTCCATAGACGGAGAAATCGTCCATGAAGACTTCCACAATTTCCTCACAAAAACCATGAAAAATAGCAGACATGCATCTTTGAAAAGTAGCAGCTGCATTACACAAACCAAAAGGCATACGTCTATAGGCATAAGTTCCATAAGGACAAGTAAAAGTAGTTTTTTCTTGATCTTCAAATTTAACAGCAATTTAAGAGAAACCAGAATAACCATCAAGAAAACAAAAGTGAGAATCCGTAGACAGTCTTGCAACATTTGATCAATAAAAGGCAAAGGATAATGATCTTTTCGAGTAGCCTTATTAAGTTTCCTATAATCAATGCACATTCTATGCCCTACAACTGTTCTTTGAGGAATGAGTTCATTATTATCATTAGCAACAACAGTCATACCTCCCTTTTTGGGAACACAATGAACAGGACTAACCCATCTACTATCAGTAATAGGATAGATTATACCTGCATCGAGAAGCTTGAGTATCTCATTTCTTACCACATCCTTCATCTTTGGATTCAATCTTCGTTGATGATCAACAACAGGCTTCGCATCAGGCTCAAGATTAATTGTATGTTGACAAATAGATGGAGAAATCCCTTGAAGATCATCAAGAGTATATCCCAATGCAGCTCGATGTTTCCTAAGGACCTCCAATAATCGCTCCTCCTCTTTCACTGAAAGGTTAGAATTGATAATAACAGGATATATTTTCTTCTCATCCAAATATGTATATTTGAGAGTGTCTGGGAGAGCTTTTAATTCAAAAACAGGATCTCCCTTTGGAGGTGTCTGGGTCCCCAGAGACTCCACAGGTAGATCATGCTTTAGAATAGCCGGCTGTCTAAAGAAGACTTCATCAATTTCCTCTCTTTCCTGCATAAACATATCATTCTCGTGCTCCTCCATATATTGCTGCAAAGGATCACTAGGAGGCACGGCAATAGAAGAAATTCTTTCAATAATAAGATCCTCATTAGGTAATTCTTTATCATAACGATGTCTAGCAAATTTGGAAAAATTAAATTCATACGGCTCTCCAGCGAATTGAACAGAGACCTTTTCTTTCTTAAAATCTATAACAGCACTACAAGTATTTAAGAAAGGTTTACCAAATATGATAGGACAAAATTTATCTTTAACCGACCCCAAGACAAGGAAATCAGTTGGATATTTTACCTTACCACATAAGACTTCAACATCTCCGACAATTCCCACCGGGTGGATGACATCTCTATTAGCCAATTTAATCTCCAAATCAATATCCTCAAGCTCACATGGCGCAATTTCGCGCATTATTTCTTGATAAAGTGTATAAGGAATAGCACTTGCACTTGCACCCATATCACATAATCCATAATAGCAATGATCACCTATCTTGACAGAGACAACGGGAGTACCAACAACTTTTGCACTTTTATCCTGTCTAACAATGTTAGTAGCAGCTTCACAAAAATAAATAGAACTTCCATCGACGTTCTCAGTTACAAGATCTTTAACCAAAGCTACTGGAGAGGCAATTTCAAGTTGTTCATCAAGTTCATAAGCTTTCATTTCACTTTTAATAACCACACTAGCCACGATTGAGTGTTCTTTATTTTTTATAGGAAAGGGTGGTTTTTCAAAGTAAACAGCAGGTAAAACAGATTCAACTGTTTGAACAGGCACAGCATCACTAGCAAGCACATATGTTTTACAAACATCTTTAAATGGTTCATGATACTTATCCCACTTTTCTTTTGGAATATTAATATGGTCAGCAAAGGATTTACAAAGATCAACAACAATTTGAGAATCGAGCCCAAACTTAGTACTAAGCATATTAAAACATTCAATTTCCATGAAAGATTTAATGCAGTCATACTCATAATTTATACCTGATTCTTTACCTTTTTCGCTCTCCCAATCTTCCGCATTGCGATAAATCCTTTCAATTAAATCCCATTTAGCATTAACTTCTTTGTTTGTAAAGGATCCAAGAGAAGAAGCATCTAGCATATCCTTATCATAGCGAGGCAGCCTCGCATAAAAATTGTTAACAATCATATCATTAGGAAGCTTATGATTGGGGCATTTAAGCATTAAATATTTCAACCTCCCCCAAGCTTGAGCGATGCTTTATCCTTCATGTGGCCAAAAGTTATAAATATAATTTCTATCTTGATGAATTTCATGAAGAGGATAAAATTTAGAATAAAAGAGAGACATAAGCTCTTTCCAGTCCATCAAGTGAGAATTATCCAGAAGCATATACCAATCCATAGCTTTATCCTTTAGTGATATTGAGAATAATTTCCTCATGATTACCTCTTTTGACATACCTGCAATCTTAAATAGCTCACATAGATATTTAATATAAAGCAAATGATAACCTGGATGGATGGTTCCATCCCCTGCATAATGGTTACTCATAACATGATCAATAATTCCCATGGGTATTTTAAATGGATCAATTTCAGAGAGCGAAGGACTCTTATCCACCACAGGTGTGGTTGCATAGTCACTCCCAAACAGCATATTAAGTGAAGAGCGCTCCATAACGAAGCAAAGTAACAAGCAAAAATAAAAACAACACTTACAATAAAAGAGTTCCTTACCAGTTCCACTTACCAATAGCGCTACACTCCCCGGCAACGGCGCCAGAAAAGAGTCTTGATGACCCACAAGTATAGGGGATCTATCGTAGTCCTTTCGATAAGTAAGAGTGTCGAACCCAACGAGAAGCAGAAGGTGTTGACAAGTAGTTTTCAGCAAGGTTTCACTGCAAGCACTAAAAGAGAAATGTTTTTGGATTTTTAATTTAAAGAACGAATGAAGAACAAGTAAATAAAAGAGTGATACAATAATTGCAGCAAATAGCCCAATCCTTTTAAGCTCAAAGGACAGGCCGGTTGTGTTACTTATGAAGATTAAAATGTTCTCGAGGACACATGGGAGTTTCTGCCTAGCCAGTTTCATTTGCACGCCGGTGATTAACCTTCAATGTTTTGATAAAGTGCTGTGTGGGTGGACCTATGCTAATGCACCGCCCTTACTTGGACAAATACATACTTGTGATTAAACCCCTTGCAAGCATCCGCAACTACAAGAAAGTAATTAAGATAAAAACCTAACCACAGTCTTAAACTCCGAGACCCTACGCTCCCTAGTGCACTAGTTCACAAATTGGGGTTTAGGTTTCTGTCACTCCTGCAACCCTACCATAAGCAAACCGAATACACTATGCATTGCCCTAGGCCCTTTGAAAGGTGAAGTATCATGTAGTCAACATTCACACGATACCACTAGAGGAATAACACCACAACATAAATCAAACCATTAAATATTACTCAACATTATGCAATTACTAGCAACTAGGCTTTCCCCATGTCCTCAAGAACCAAACGAACTACTCACAAGACATCATATAGATCATGATCAGAGGTGATATGAATAAGGGTAAAAATCTGATCGTAAAGATAATTCACCGATAAAACTCTCAAGCATCAACTACAAGTGGTAATCAATACTCGAGATACGATTCCAATGAACTAATAACAAAACAATGAGGATTGCTACTGCGGGATGAGATGGGACGGTGACGGTGATGATGGTGATGATGATGGAGATGGTGTTGATGATGATCCCGATGATGCTTGGCGTGATGGCGATGACGATGGCGGCGATTCCCCCCTCCGGGAGGGAAATTCCCCGACAGATTTCTCCCTGCCGGAACTCTTCTTCTCTCTGTCTCGTTTCCGCCTCGTGAAGGCGGCGGAAAAATTCCTTGTCGATTCCCCCGAGGTTTTTAGGTCAAGGGTCAATAATACGCCGAAGGGGAGACAGAGAGGGGCCACAGGGGCCAGGGGCGGGCCCCTGCCGCGGCCAAGGGTGGGCCCGTGGGTGCAGGCCGCCCCTGCCCCTGGGAGCTCGCCTCCATGCCCCCTTTCGGCTCCGTGACTAATTCTTCATAATATTGACTTTCTTATTTTCCTAGAATTTTCTGAGCTTCCGACGTCTGGTATCTTGACAGGTACTTTTCTAGCTGATTTCTGGCTTCGGCAGATGCATCCCCAATAATTGGCAATCATGCAAAATAAGATAAAATAACATAAGTATTGCATCATAATATGAAATATATCAATGAATAAAGATGAATTATGATGTAAAATAGTGATGCAAAATGGACGTATCACATGCCTAGTCATAAAGATGTAGCAGTGTGTGATGCTTGTCAGCAGGGGAAGAGTCATCAACTTCCTTTTTCAGAGTCTAGTAATGAGGTGAAACATCCTCTAGAACTTGTGTTTTCAGATGTGTGGGTCCTGCTCAGACTTCTGTTAGTGGTCATAATTATTATAACAGTTTTGTTGATTCTTACAGTCGCTTTACTTGGCTTTATCTTATTAAGCGCAAATCTGATGTGTTTGATATCTTTGTTCAGTTTCAAAAACATGTTGAACGCCTTCTTAAGCATAAAATTGTTCATGTTCAGTCGGATTGGGGGGGTGAGTATCGCAACCTCAACTCCTTCTTCCAATCGCTTGGGATCGCGCATCGTTTAGCATGTCCACATACACATCAGTAGAATGGCTCCGTAGAATGTAAGCATCGCCATATTGTCGAAACTGGTCTTACTCTTTTGGCTCATGCATCTGTTCCTTTCCGTTTTTGGAGTGATGCCTTTAGCACTGCATGCTTTCTCATAAATCATACACCCACTCGTGTTCTAAACATGAAGACTCCTCTAGAACTTCTCCTTAATGAACAGCCTGATTATACCTTCTTCAAAGTGTTTGGGTGTGCTTGCTGGCCGCACTTACGCCCATACAACAAACGTAAGCTGGAATTTCGGTCGAAAAAGTGTGTTTTTCATGGCTATAGTTCCCTTCATAAAGGTTATAAATGTCTTCATATTCCCACTAATCGTGTCTACATATCTCGGGACGTCGTGTTTGATGAGCATGTTTTTCCCTTTGCCAAACTCCCTGTGTCCACCACTGATCCACCATCTATGCATTCATCCTCCATTGCCTCTGACCAATTTGATGATGCTGCATACTCTCCTGTACTATTGCCTAACCATGGTGCCATGCACTGGACGTGGGGCTCGTTTGGAAATTTTGGAGGCACCAGCGTCTCCCTTGTCGACGCCATCCGATGCGCACGTCGATCGTGCCGCGCCCCTGCATGGCCTCGGGTCACGTGCCCATGCACGCCAGGACGAGCTGGACACCGTGTCTGGGACGCCGTCTCCGCGCGCTCCGTCCCCCACTGCATCTGGGCCGGCCTCTCCACGTGCCCGGCCCGCCACGCCCGTGCAGCCGTCGTCGCCTGTCTCGCCCCAGGCGGCCTCCCGCCCAGCGACGCCCACGGCGGGCTCTAGCTCCGCCTCGCCTACGTCGTCTGGCGATGCTGCGTCGCCCATCTCCGCCTCTCCGACACCCAGTCCATTGTCGACTGGTCCCTCTTCGTCGCCATTGCTCAGCCCCTTGTTGGCTGCACCCTCGACCTCGACGGCTCCTGTTGCTCTGCGTCCACATACGCGCAGTCGCAGTGGCATTTTTTGCCCGAAAGAGCGCACCGACGGTACCGTTGCTTGGCATGCTGCATGTATGACAGTTGCTCTTGCGGACCCGTCCTCTGAGCCGCACACGTACCAAGCTGCTATGAGTATCCCTCATTGGAGAGAGGCCATGTAGCAGGAGTATCACGCTCTTATTCGCAATGAGACGTGGACTCTTGTTCCTCCACCACCGCGGGTCAATGTTATTGATTCTAAATGGGTCTTCAAGGTGAAGAAGCATTCTGATGGGTCTATTGAGCGCTACAAAGCGCGTCTTGTTGCCCGAGGATTCAGGTAGCGCTATGGTCTTGATTATGAAGACACTTTCAGTCCAGTGGTCAAACCTACAACCATCAGGCTTCTTCTCTCTCTTACTGTTACTCGAGGTTGGTCTCTTTGTCAGCTTGATGTGCAGAATGCTTTTCTTCATGGCTTACTGGAGGAGGAGGTTTATATGCGGCCGCCTCCTGGATTTTCTGACCCTGATCGTCCTGATTATATATGTCATCTCACCAAAGCACTCTATGGTTTGAAGCAAGCTCCTCGTGCCTGGCATGCCCGTCTTGCGACAGCTCTTCATGCTCATGGTTTTGCACCATCCACTGTTGATTCTTCATTATTTCTTCTATAGAAGCCTGAGGTTACTATGTACTTGCTGGTCTATGTCGATGATATTATTCTGCTCAGTTCGTCTCAGTCCGCTGCTGATGCTCTTGTTCGTGCTCTTGGTGCTGATTTTGCTGTTAAAGACCTTGGGAAACTTCACTACTTTCTTGGTGTGGAGGTTGCCTCTCGTGCTTATGGTCTTGTTATGACGCAGAAGAAGTATTCCTTGGACTTGTTGCAACGGGCTGGGATGCTTAAGTGCAAGACGACTACCAGTCCTATGTCTACCACTGACAAGATCACTGCTGTTGATGGTGAGCTTTTGTCTTCTGAGGATGCTACGGAGTACATGAGTATTGTTGGTGGCCTCCAGTATCTGACGATCACGAGACCAGATATTTCACATGCTATCAACAGAGTTTGTCAGTATCTACAGGCGCCTCGTGACACTCATTGGTCTGCTGTAAAGCGCATCTTGCGCTATGTACGACTCATAGTGTCTCATGGGCTGCACCTTCGGCCAAACCCCTCTGGGGTTCTCTCGGCGTATTCTGATGCGGACTGGGCTGGCAGGCGATCCACGGGGGGCTATGTTGTATTCTCTGGCTCCAACTTGATCGCCTGGAGTGCTCGGAAACAAGCTACTGTATCACGTAGCAGTACTGAAGCTGAATACAAGGTTGTGGCCAATGCCACTGCAGAACTCATATGGGTACAGTCTTTGCTTCAGGAATTGGGGATTCCCCAACCGCAGCCTCCTATCCTTTGGTGTGACAACATTGGTGCTACATACCTTTCAGCAAATCCGGTATTCCATGCCCGAACGAAACACATCGAAGTTGACTATCACTTTGTACGGAAACGTGTTTCTCAGAAGCGACTACAGATCAGATTCATCTCTTCAAAGGATCAACTTGCAGACATCTTCACCAAGCCATTGTCTCTACCACAGCTTGAGGCCTGTAGGCGCAATCTTACCCTTCTAGATTTTTTGGGAAGTGGCTAAGATTGAGTGAGGGTGTTAGACTGTATAGTCTCTGTATTCATATGTGTACATGTATTGTAAACCATACCCTTACATATATATGTGATTGGCCACCCCTAGTGGGTCCCCCCCCCCCCCCCCCCCCCACACACACACACACACACACACACACACACATTGTTTCACAGCCACATAAAAGTTACCTTTCCCACTCTTGACCCCAAAGATCCCTGACCCCAAGAACCAGCGAGGAGCCACCCTCAAGCGGTCAGATTCTATAATCCTGTCCTGGCCAATTGCATGCACGAATTTGCACACTACACTCCCGTTTGGCACAACGGACAATCACTCAAAACCACACGTGATGTCAACTTACATTGACAGGGAAACGAGATCTATCTTGGATCCTTTGAGATGATTTATGTGTATCGTTTATTCTCTTCAATCTTTGGGTTATTCTTTCAGGTGCTGTGCAGCCAAAATTTGGCTCGCAATCGCTGTCAAAGGAACGTGGCTATAACTCGACTCTCCGCGCGAGCAACGAACCTTCTCATCAGTTTCTGATTAGCGCACGCCTTCTGACATCTGATCTGACATAAATATAATGTTCTGACCCGTGACAGCACGGATTAGTACGTAACACAGACTCGTAACGCAATTTGTGACTTCAGTGTCGTCACGCACTCACGCTCTATTAGGCCTGGCCATGGGAAGCCCGGCCCGGTCGGCCCGCCCAGGCCCGGCCCGAAATTTCAGGGTCTGGGCCTATGTTTTTAGGTCCGCGGGTGGGCCTGGGTTTGCGTTTTGAGCCCAAAGGATTGGTAGGGCCGGGCCTGGGCTTCACATATGGACGATTTAGGGAAGAATGCCCGAGGCCCGCCTCTATTTTCTACGAATGGGCCGGGCTTGGGCCTGAATTCTAGGCCCGACAGTGGGCCTGGGCCAGGCCTGGGCCTAGGTTTTCTGCTATGGGCTTTTCTAGGCCCGGCCCAAGCCCACCCAGGCCCGGCCCATGGCCAGGACTACGTTCTATGTAAGCGATATACTAGGTGTTCATGAAAAATGAAAACGATAAATCCCAGAGATGTAAACAATGGTTATCTACGCTTAGTTTTGTTTAATTGTGTACACGCCTGCCGTACTACGCGCAGTTTGATGATTAGAAAAAATAGTAGATTTCAACAATTGAATTTTTTTTCTCCTGTCCTGGGTGGATCTACCAGGGACGGAGTTTCTTAGGAGAAATGGGGTCAGCTGACCCCAATGGAAGTTAGGAAATCTTTCATTAATTAGCATCAACTATTGTTCATATATAGAGGATGACACCAGTGTAATGGAGTGGAAATAGACATGGTTCCATCGGCATTTTTTTCTAGCCTTGTCCCTGGATCTACCACCCCTCCAGCATGGACATCGGCTAGGGTTTACTGGCTCGTGCGATGCTTTGTGTTATCTGATTTTGTACCATGATTTTGTCCAAAAAGTGGTGTCTTAACCATGTTTAACCAGACTTATGGAAGTTTCTAGGTCCGCCACGATCTTCTCAATCTAATCTTGCATCGTCATCCGTGACTCGTTATTGTCCAATCATCGCTTGAAGCCCCTCTTCCTCCTTGGGTCCGCCACGATCTTCTCAATCCAAACTTGCATTGTCGTCCGTGACTCGTTATTGTCCAATCATCGCTTAAAGCCCCTCTTCCTCCCTGGCTTAGGTGAATTTCGCCCTAACTCACTATGGGGGTTCCCCCCCACCGCTTTCCTTTCGAAAAAAAATCTCACCCTAACCATTCCAATACTAACCAATTACTTCTACAAAGTACGTGTAATGTCTAAGCTCCGATCGAGTCCAACAAATTAATGGCTTGTTAACCACACATGCAGCCACAACATGTTGGCACGCTCTACTAGATCTTTTCCCGACCTTCTCGGATGCCGTCTACTCTACCTCATGTCCACCATCAGCCTCTCGAGGAAGCAATTACTCCCTTTGTTCGGGATTGTAAGACCAGAGGGTCAACTTGATGGGACCAAGGCGTGTAGTTATTTTTCAATTTGAGCCTTCGCCCTCGCATGGACATTAGCCCCGAAATATGTCGAAAAAGACCAGACTTGAGCCACCCGCCGGCCAAACTGCCAACGAGAGGAGAGTCGAACCCCGTTGTCAGCAAAGAGGAAGCACATATAGCTGTTCCACCGCCACCACCAGACGTACTTTAAGGTGGAGGTTCAGCTCGCCACCACCACTGCAACGATGCTAGGAAGCCGGCACTTCCACACGTCGCTTGCAGCCATGGACCCAGTCCGATGCGTGTAGTTATCGTTTCAGTCGTAGAATATTATTCTCGTCAGACTGGAACCTAATGAAAATGGGAAAGGTTCATAGAAAATTGCCCCTTTTTTAGCAGAGAAAACCACACTTCATTAAATCGTTTTATCTCTCTCCCTTTTTACCAAGAGACACATGAGGCCTTCCCCAATGTTGATCAATCACGTGTATGCATATGAGACAAAAATCATTTAATTAATATAAAAAACCCTAATTAACAATATATTGAGGTAGTTTTTTTTTAACTACAGTATTACCTAGCATTGCGCGCTAAAAGACAATGCATTGGAGAAGACCTTACAAACCGAAAATGTGAAAAATCTCACGAACGATGAAATATTGAAACTTGTGAAATAACTAATGCATAAAAAATTGATATCTGTTCGCTGGTCGTTCATAGGCTTAAAAGTGAGCATTTATTGTATCACTTATTCAAATTAATCAACACTATCCTAATTTAGGAGAACATATCATGTGCAATAAGACAGTTGGTGCACCGACTCCGGTTGACCAAATAAAAGGTTTGTAAAAAAATTCTAAAAAAAAGTTTGAAAAAATTCCAAGTCTAAATTTGAAACTCAACATCAACGAAACAAGCGACAATTTTTTTTACCAATAGAGACAATTGGCCAAATTCAAAGTCCAACTTGTATTTTGATACTCTTTCCGATCTATATTAATTAACGTTGAATCGGATGAATCTAGACATGTTTAGTGCTAGATACATCCGATTCAACGACAATTCATATGGATCGGAGAGAGTATAATTTATTGCAGATTGACTATTTTATTTTTATCTTTGTTATCAATTTGGAATTAAAAATGTACAAAATGTTAGATATGAATATTACCTATGTTCAAACTTTTTTTTAGAAAAAGATTTAGATGATCAACCGAAATGGGATGCACCAATTGCTTGGTTGCAAGCGTTCTCTCTATTTTGGCACTGTATGAAGACTGTGAGGTGGAGGGCAGTAGGCGGAGCGAGGCATCCAGACGCCCACACACCCGTCCAACTCAGCAGATCCGGTGTCAGCCTCGCTGCCGTGTGGCGCCCACGTACCAATGGCCCTTTCCGCGGTGCGAAGTGACGCCACTGCTTCGATCGGCCCGGGAACCCTCACGCGCCCCCGCCAATAGCAGGCTGACACGTGCCCCCTCCGGCTGCCGCTCCCGGAACCCGTCCAGATACAACGAACCTAGGCTCCCGCCCGAGCTATATGTACGCCCCATTCCCCCGTACCGCCACAGAAAAAACACAGGAGTCAAAAGCATTTGCCAACTTGGAGAAACACCCCTGTGATTTTGAGAAGGCGGTCATCAATGGCTTCCGCTACTGCTTCCATCTCGTCGCGCTCGATCGCCCTACGCGATCTCAAAGGTGAGGATTCTTCTTCTTCAGCTCCGCTTTCTTCCATTCGATTTCTGTTTTTTGAATTTGAGGGTTTAGCGGAAAATCGGGCTTGGTACTTCTATTGGTAGTTTCAAATTTGTGCCAGTGATGTGGAATACAGTCGTATCCCGTCGACACATTTGCGGATTATTTGTCTGAATTTGGTTTCTTTTCCATCGGTTCGCGGCATTCAGTTCCATGAGAAATTTTGTGAAACATCCGGATGTCTCGATTGCTAAATTGGGCTGTTTCCATACGAATTCATCTGCATTCGCTCAGGAGAAACAAACAATCCGTCTAAATTTCCTCCTTGCTTGTGCCCGTGCAGCCGTGAAAATTGGAACCTTAAGGCAGCAGGTGGCCGTGGCTCCGGCGGGCCCGGCGGCGAAGAGCCAGCGCGCGAGGGCGGTGCGGCCGCTGTGCGCGGCGGAGCCTGCGAGGAAGCCGTTGTCTGCCTCGGCGGCCTCAGCGCCGGTGGCGCCAGTGGAGGAAGAGACAACCGTGGCGGCCGTGGACTACGAGGCCCTGGCGCAGGAGCTGCTGGGCGCGTCGCCGCTGGAGATCATGGATCGGGCGCTCGACATGTTCGGGTCCGAAATCGCCATCGCCTTCAGGTGAGACACACGACACGCACAACTCATGGCCTCGTACTACTGATCAATCCTGTATTTGTCGAGGCTTCGGATCCTAGCGTATGTAGAATGGATACCATCATCATACCACCCGTTAAGCTCATCTCGTCTCGTGTGGTTCACGGTGGGTTGGGTTTATGCGTTCGGTACCCGCCGTGGGCATCTGGGTATCTTCCGAACGAGTGGTCGTGGAGATTCCTGGTCTTGAGCCTGATCCTCAGCTGATAACTCAGTGCACGATTGCGATCTCAATGGCGGGTTTGGGCCTTATGCTACTGACAAGTGGGTCCGTAGGAGGAGTTGTTCGTACTACTGGACGCTGAATTTTCATGATATATTTTTGTCATGACACTTTAGTACATCATTAAAATAGAAAATGGGTCATCAGGTCGGGTCTGGTTGGCAAGAAACTCGCCTATTTTTCTCTCATCGATGTACCTAGACGGGTGAACAGAACCGTGAGAACGTCTAGGTTCATTCCGTCCGTTGTCCGAGACTGTTCTTGGACCAAAGCTAGAATCATGGCCCACCAACCACGCACAAACGGACAGAATAGATGCTTGGCTATCATACGCAACGGCGAAAAGCTCTGGCTTAAAAATGTCGATAGCAGCCTCATAGATTCCGTTACGCATCCACTTCACTTTTGATTTAAAGCCGACCGGGAAATAACACGAAAGATCTTCCTTTATCAGGAGTACCAAAAGGAAGAGAGGAAGATTGAATTGCAACTTGAACCAGCCGTGTAGTGTAGTGCCGGAAACAGCAACTCCTTAGTTTTTTTTGTGTGTTCTTATGCCAAACAATCAAATAATCTTACATCGCTCGGTTGCTCGTGTTGTATTGCAAAAGATTTAAGTACAGTATTAGGGCAAAAAGGGCATGGCTGGCTGACTGCACACGTGATTTGGTGTCACACAAACCATTTAGTTTATCTGAACTCTGGACGTAGACTATTCCATGACGAATCCTTCACAACACGCACAATGAAGTTTTTGGCATTTCATTGATGTCGATTCACTCTCGGATGTGCAGCGGTGCCGAGGATGTGGCACTGATCGAGTACGCGAAGCTGACCGGGCGGCCCTTCAGGGTGTTCAGCCTTGACACGGGGCGCCTGAACCCGGAGACGTACCAGCTCTTCGACAAGGTGGAGAAGCACTACGGCATCCACATCGAGTACATGTTCCCAGAGTCCAGCGAGGTGCAGGACCTCGTGAGGAGCAAGGGCCTCTTCTCCTTCTACGAGGACGGCCACCAGGAGTGCTGCAGGGTGAGGAAGGTGCGGCCGCTGAGGAAAGCCCTCAAGGGCCTCAAGGCCTGGATCACCGGCCAGAGGAAGGACCAGTCCCCTGGCACCAGGGCCAGCATTCCTATTGTTCAGGTATATATGTTGACACTAACTGCATTTTGATGTCATGTCTGTTCTTCATTTTCTGATGCCGAATTAAAATTGTTTAATTTTGTGTGGTTCCAGGTTGATCCTTCTTTTGAAGGGCTGGATGGTGGAGCCGGTAGCTTGATAAAGTGGAACCCTGTGGCCAATGTGGATGGCAAGGACGTCTGGACCTTCCTCAGGACCATGGATGTTCCCGTGAACACACTGCATGCTCAAGTGAGTGCTGCTACTTGCAGAGTTGTAATTTGGGGATTTATTTTGCACAGCACAGGTAACTGACAATCCGTGTACTGAAATTTCTCTTCAGGGCTACGTCTCCATTGGTTGCGAGCCGTGCACCAGGCCTGTCTTGCCGGGGCAGCACGAGAGGGAAGGGAGGTGGTGGTGGGAGGACGCCACAGCCAAGGAGTGCGGCCTCCACAAGGGCAACATCGAGAAGGATGGTCAGGCACCCAAGGTCGGCGTCAACGGCAATGGCTCCGCGGAGGCCAGCGCTCCCGACATCTTCCAGAGCCAGGCCATCGTCAACCTCACCCGTCCCGGGATCGAGAACCTCCTACGGCTCGAGAACCGCACAGAGCCATGGCTCACAGTCCTCTACGCTCCCTGGTGCCCGTACTGCCAGGTACGTACATATCAAGTCTTAACCTGATATTTTGCATAATAAACTCAGAACATGGTTTGCTGAATCCATGGTGTGATCATGCAGGCGATGGAGGCTTCGTACGTTCAGCTGGCCGAGAAACTGAGCGGGTCAGGCATCAAGGTGGCCAAGTTCCGCGCCGATGGCGAGCAGAAGCCGTTCGCACAGGCGGAGCTGCAGCTGAAGAGCTTCCCGACGATCCTCCTCTTCCCCAGCCGCACCGCGAGGCCCATCAAGTACCCGTCGGAGAAGAGGGACGTCGAGTCGCTCCTCGCCTTCGTGAACAGCCTCAGATAACTGGTCGGGGAACCGGAGAACCATCGTTCTCTGCATTGTACTGCCGGCGTTTAGTAGGCACTGTATTTAGCAAGAGAGGATGGTTCAGAACATGAAATGGAATGTTGGAGACAGGGTGGGAGGCAAGGACAGGGTGGAGGCTGAAAACTCCCTCCATTTTAATGGGGCGGGGATCTGTGTGTAGTCGTAGTTAGAAATAAGGGAGGATTTGTAAGGGTTTGAAATAAGAGTATAGTTCTGAAATATTTTTGGTCGGAGGCTTTACCGAGAGTTGGCAGCATATACCATATACTCGGTTTTGTGGTTCACTCGTGCATCAAATATAGGTTTACGCACAAGAAATTTGAGATTTCGATTTAGAAATCGATAAGATTGAGATCGATTACTAGTTGAATCACCACCAAGCTAAATTCACCAAACAAATGCTGTATGACTTTTTTGGTAACCAATTTACCTAATTTTTACTCCCTCCGTTCAAATTATAAAATGTTTTAGATATTGTAATTTTGACTACATAGGGACCGAAATGAGTGAATCAACATAGTAAAACACGTCTAGATATATCTAAATCTAGAAAAAGATAAAATGACTAAAACATCTTATATTTATATTTAGGAACCTTTTCAATTAAGAAATATTAGTATTGAGCCCATCTATGAGGTATCCCAATAAGAAGATTCTGAAATCTCATATGACCCATATATATGACAAGAGTTGGGGTGCTAAATTTAGTCCCACATGGAAAGTTGGAGGGGGTTGCACCATCACAGCTAAACTAGTTCGGGTCACTCCGGATCGCGGGTTGGTGTAACCAACTCGAACGTGCGACGTGGACCTGGTTCCCACGTCATATCCGTTAGGATTTTACCGAGCCGATATACGTCATAATACACACCAAACCGATATAGGTTTTGCTACGTCCTCGTGCCTTGCGCCTCCATCCTGAGCATCGGCGTGCACCAACGAATGGGAGCAGTTCGTCAGAACCAATAGCTCTTGTGATCTTGTTCACGTTATTTATCACGGGTCGTCTACCGTCTATTTTGACCCAGTTCCCACTGCATCGGCGACTGCTACGACTACTTCCACTGCATCTGATCGGTATGTGCAACGTATTCCAATCTAGTGGTTAAACATGCTTCATGATTACATGTTTTCTACTTGTATACTAATGTTGTTCATGTTAGTTAATACATCTAGTATGTTCGAAATTAACATGTTAGTAACTAAGTGTTTTCATATTTAATATTTTAAAATTAATCATCCACTTATTGCATAATTACTCAACAAAAAATTTATACTAAGCCTTACGATCGGGCCCTTCAAGGCTTTGTCCACAAAGTCTGGTGAGATTCTTAGCAGTGTTGGTAGCTTTTGTTATGTCTGGTCCTTCTAGCCTCTATCCACAAAGTCTGGTAAGACCCTTTCGTCTAAAACACTTCCTATATAGCTGTTGAGTTGAGCAGTCATGGGTTTCACTTTGGATTTTTTTTTAGATTGTGGTTGGATTGCGATATTGCATTCCCGATACAACAACAAGCACACGCACAATGAAGGTCTCTGTGATTGATGAGCCAAAACAGAGAACCCATCGATGTGTTTATTAGCGAATTTCTATACTAATTGTGTAGAAAAGATACTGGACCATGACTAGTTTACTAATTTTACGAGTATAAAACTGCTAACCTATAGAAAAGCTCATATTTTCCTTTGAAAATGGTGCTCATAGTTCTTCTGTAAAACACGACACAAGTGTTTTTTTGCACTTAAGCAAATTGAGACATTTTATTCCGTCAACATCAAGTGACGACTGCTGCGTCAAGGATAGTCGTACATGCGACACAATCACATAAGCGAAAAGTAAAGAGACACAGAGAAATAGACATGACGGATCTTTATTATCAATTGATGTGTCACTCTTCATACAATACATGAGTACATATAAGAGAAGAGGTGATAGGTGGATATGGACCAACTAGAGAGAAAACACACACCTCAAAAAAGGGTGGGCCCCCACATAACCGTACGGGGAGGTTCCCAACACTCCCTCTTTGTCTGACATCCTATATTGTCTATGTTTCAAAAACTCCGAGTGATGCAGGGTGAAAACTATGAAGAAATGTCACAAGTCACATATTATACGTCTCCTCATGTAGCATGAATTGTCCCATAAAAAGCATCAATGTGAGAAATATCAGAAAAAACTCTCTCAAGAAAAAAAAAGTAAAGTCCACTCATTCGTGTCAAACGTATCTATAACTTTTGATTGTTCCATGCTACTTATATGCCATTGTTACATGTTTTTACTATCTTATCATATCATTTTTAGACTTTTTGTCGGACTAACCTATTGACAAGATGCCCAGTGCCAGTTCCCTGTTTTTGCTATTTTCTATTTCAGAAAATCTACTTCAGGAAATATTCTCGGAATTGGACGAAAAATTAAGGGAATTATTTTTACGCCAAGACGAAGACGGAGTCCAGAGGGCAGCCTCGGGGGCGCCCCACAGGCCAGGGGCGGCCAGTGGCCGCGGCCTAGGGCCACCCGCGGGTGGGACACGCCCTGCTTGTGGTGGGTCCCATCGGCCCCCTCCGACGCCTATAAAATCTCTTTTACCCTAAAAACATCAGGACGTCGATTATTTTCCAGAAACTCCGTCCCGAAGCCGCCGCCACCTCGAAATCTAATTCGGGGAGATTCTGAAGCTGCTCCCGGCATGCTGCCGGAGGGGAGATTGATCCCGGAGGGCTCTACATCGCCATGCCTTCCATCGGGATGATGCGTGAGTATTTCTACCTTGGACTACGGGTGCATGGTAGTACCTAGATGGTTGTCTCTCTCCCTTGTGCTTCATGTTTATGATCTTGTGAGCTGCCCTACATGATCAAGATCGACTATTTGTAATGCTATATGATGTGTTTGTTGGGATCCGATGGATTATGAAGTTATGATAAGATTGTGCATGGTTCTTATATGTTAATTTATGTTCATGCATGCTCTCCAATGTGTGTAGTTTCTTTGGCCAAGTGATTGCTTATGTCTCCAAGAGAGAGTATTTATGTTAGATAGTTGGTTCATGCCACCTCTTGTGCCTGGGCACGAGTGACAGAAACATCTAAGGACGAGGGTGTGCTGTTGCGACTAAGGGTAAAACAGAGGTGTTTATGTCTATATGATTATGAATATTGCTTACTTCATGCAATTTACTGTTGCTTGCGACTTAATACCGATGGATGACATGTTGGATAGCGATCCCTAGGTGGACTTTTTAGACAAAGATGCAGTTGGATAACGGTCTTTGTTCCTTGTTGTTATGTCTACATGAATATTACCATGAACACTTTGATATAGCTAGATTAAGTTTGTGTCGCAATCTTGCCAATTGCCTAGATGTAATTTTTCTACCTGGCATATGAGTATTTTATTTATTGGAGAGACACCACTAGTGAACCCATGGCCCCTGATTGCGGATGATGATAGCGTTGGGTTGTGCCCCAAGCGAAGGCGTGGATGTAGTAAGTAGCAGTTTTCCCTTGTTAAACGAACCGAGGTTTATCGAACCAGTAAGACTTTGAAATCAACAACGAGGTGAATGTTGACGATCTCTGGCGCTTAATCATCAATGAACGTGGACCTGCACACACTCAAACAATTACTTTGCCCCAACGGCGGAAAGGTTGTCAATCTTTCCGGTCTGCTGAAAACAAAGCGGTTAAACGTATAGTGTAGTGGATGAAATTATGGAAACGGACCAGAGGAGTAATGATGATGAAAAACAAGTAAATGAGGTTGTAAACAATGTAGAAAGATGGACCGGGGGCCATGGGTTCACTAGTGGAGTCTCTCAAATAGATAAAACACTCATATGATGGGTAAACAAATTACAGCTAGGCAATTGACAAGATTATGAGACAAACTTAATCTAGCTATGACAACGAGTACATGGTAATATTTATTTAGGCATCACGATAAATAACAAAGACCGTTAAATCCAACTGCATCTTTGTCTAAAAAGTCCACCGTGGGATCGCTATCCAGCCTGTCACCCATCGGTATTAAGTTGCAAGCAACAGACATTTGCATTAAGTAAAGCGCATGAAGTAAGAAATATTAACCATCAAAATACACTTTAACACCGTTGTTTTACCCTTAGTAGCAACAACACACCCTCGCCCTTAGACGTTTCTGTCACTCGTGCCCAGGAACAAAATAGGGCATGAACCCACTATCTAGCATAAATACTCCCTCTTGGAGACACACATAATTACTTGGCCAAAGCAACTACATACATTGGAGATCATGCAAGAACATAAATGAACATATAAGAATCATGCACAATCTGATCATAACTTTATAATCCATCGGATCCCAGCAAACACATCACATAGCATTATAATAGTCGATCTTGATCATGTTAGGAAGCTCACAAGATCACAATACATGAAGCACAAAGGTGAGAGACTACCATCTAGCTACTGCCATGGACCCATGGTCCAAGGTGGGACTACTCACAAATCATCCCAGAGGAAGGCATGGCGATGAAGAGCCCTCCGGGATCGATCTCCCCTCCGGCAGGGTGCCGGGATCAGCTTTAGAATCACCCCCGAACTAGAGTTTATGGTGGCGGCGGCTCGGGGTGACTTCTCTGGAAAATAATGGCCACATCGACGTTTTTAGGTCCTGAGGCAATTTATAGGCGTCGAGGGGGGCCGAGGAGTTGCCCCAGGAGCAGGGGTGGGCCCCACCCGCGGTTAAGTGTGTGCATGTCCACGTTCGTTGTCGGTTAAGCGCCAGAGATCGTTGACGTTCACCTCGTTGTAGATTTCAAAGTCTTACTGGTTCGATTTAACCTCGGTTCTTAATTGAGGGGAAACTACTACTTGCTACATCCACGCCTTCGCTTGGGGCACCAGCCAACACTACCAACACCATCAAGCAGTTTTCTGGCGCCGTTGCCGGGGACTTTGGAGCTGAAGCAAGGGGAGTCTCGCACGCCCAATCACTTTACTTTGTTTTTTTCTTGCTTAGTTTATTTCTTGTTTTGCTTATTTACTTGTTTAAAAAATTTAAAACCCAAAAAAATTAGTGTAGTCGTTATTCTTGTTTTGCTTAGTTTTATCTTTTGTTTAGTAGCTATGTTTCCTCCTAAGTTTGGTATGAAGAAGGTTAAGGTAGGAAGTGGGGATGTTATTGGTAGGGATAATATTGAAGAATTCCTCACTTTTGTTAGCAAGCTCTTTGTTCATGATAAAAGATCTATAGTTGAGCTCACCCATAGTTATGATTCTGCTATCTCTTGTTTGGTGAATCGTCTTGAGCATAGGTTTGTTAATCTTAACCCGATATTGCAGCAAATGTTCCTTAAACTCGATAGCATGGAGAAAGGGGTGAAAAAGATCACGTGCTAGATACCCTTTTTCATGAATTTGATGATATTGTTGTAGAAGCTCGTAAAATATTTGCTCGTTACGATTGTCTTGGAACCTATCCTAATATTCATTACTCATTGGATGTTAGGGATGCAAACTTGAGAAAGTACACTCGTACTACTGAAAATAAAGATGATTTTCATGTCTCCATTCCCTTCAAACTTTTAGGGATAGCCGATGCTTTAATAGATAATTTTGCTTGGATCTCACCTGAAAATATTTTTTATGAAGCAAGCAAGCCCACAAAGGAGAATAAGGATGGCTCTCAACCCTATATATCGGAGATTAATTGCTTATGTGAGAAGCTTACCGAGGATGGTAAGTAAGGTAATGTTGTTCATGAAAATGACAATGATCTTAATTTTGAAAAGACTTGATATGTGGCACTGCGCCTAGCTAAAAGGCGTTAAAGAAAAGCGCTTGTTGGGAGGCAACCCTAAAAGAACAAGCTATGCCGAGATGTCGCCTAGAGGGGGGGGGGGTAATAGGCGATTACACTTTTTCAATTTAAGGCTTGATAATTGCGGAATAAAACTATGTGTTTAAATTAACAAGCCAACAACCTAATTACTAGGCTCACCTATGTGCACCAACAACTTATGCTAAGCAAGGCAAGCAACAAGGTGATAGCAAGATAAATAACTTCAAGCACGAAGGCTATCACAATGTAAATTTCATAAGTAAAAGCTCGGGTATAGAAATAACCGAGGCACGCGGAGATGAGGATGTATTCCCGAGTTCCTCCTTGTTAAGGGAGTACGTCTCGTTGGAGGGGTGTGAGCTCGCCACAAGAGGCCTACTCAAGATGCCACAAAGGCCTCACCCTATTCTCCGATGAACCGCACCCAAGGGTTTGGTTCACCTTCCACTATCGGAATCCTTCAAGGCGGATTCCGGAGCCCTTTTACACCGATCTTGGGGCACACACCCACAACTCAATTGGGGGCTCCCAAATCTTTGCCGAAGCTTCACAAGTCGAAGTCTTCGCGGTACCACCACTGTCTAGGGTACACAGTGCACCCAAGAGGCACAAGCTCTTGGGAACACAATGCACCCAAGAGTAACAAGCTTCTCAACCTTCAACTTCACGTATCACCGTGGAGAGCACAACCCGATGCAACTAATGCAAAAGGCAAGAACACACTAAGTGGTCAAGTCCTTCACTCCGAAATCCAACCAAAGCAACTAATGATATGGAGGGATTTAAGAGGAATAACAAAGGGGATGAACACAAAGCAATCCCAAAATCTAGATGCACTAGGTTCCCCTCACTTAGAGGAGAATTTGATTGGTGGAATGGTACATCTAGATCTCCTCTCTTGAATCCCTAAATTTGGGAAAGAATCATTGGAGGGATTGAGAGGAAACCAAGCTTCAAGAGGTCAACAATGGGGGGCAAAGACGTGCTAGGAAGCTCTGGTCAATTTGGGGAAGAAGGGGGCCTTTTATAGGTCCCCATGAAAAAGAGCCAGTTGCAGGAAACTTACCTCGGAGACTCCGGTCTGTCCAGGCTGGAGACTCCGGCCAACCGGACCGGTCATTCCGGGGTGTCTCCGGCAGGGCAACAGAGCCGCGCCACCCATTCGACGAAAAAAACAAAGTTTTAGACCGGAGACTCCGGTCTAGGGCCGGAGACTCCGGCCTACAGAAAAACTACAAAAACAGCAAAACGAAAACTGCAATAACTTTTTCACCCGGACTCCGATTTCGATGATCTTGGGCTCGTTGGAACCGCAACGAAGAGCTCTACAAGATCATGTATAGAAACATCATAGTACTACAATGTAGAATAAAACCAAATGTAGAAAGGTAAACCTTCTCTAAAAAGGAACAACTGGTAAATTCTCCAACATCAAAAACCAACAAGTTTTTCATCAAGACTCTGTTTTCTATGATATTGGGCTTGTTTCAAAGATAATCACAAGCCCTACAAGATCATGCATATACACATCATAGTCCATCATGTGAGTAGGAAATCATAAGGAGAGAGTTTGACCTCTCTTAGAAGAGACAAACCGGTAAAACCTTCAATATCAAAAACGCAAGAAGATATTCATGAAATCCGTTTTGATGAACTAGAGCTTGGTATGGAGGTGAACACAAGCTCTAAATTCTCACATGGATAAAAGCCAAATAACAACCAATAAAGATGAATGCAAAGATGCAAAGGTTTGTGCTCTCTACTATGATACGATCAAGATATTCGGTCGAGAGCCCCTCTTGATAGTACGGTTAACTATCCTATAATCCGGTCTCTCACTAACATCATGAGACCGGTAAAATAGAAACCCTATCAAGATCATACCTTTGCCTTGCGCATAAATCCACTTGAGGTCGAAGAAGACGATCTTCATCTCCTCAAGATGCACCACCTTTCTTGATTGCGCTTTGCTTGGTGAAGATTCACATGTTGCTCCCCCATACACCAATATGGGAGAAGCACTCTTCGGCATATCTTCACTTGGACATGAGTGTTGATCAACCCGCACTTAGCCTTGATCAACACAAACTCTTCTTCTTTTTCTTCCCGTGGCCTTGATTCCAACATATGGAGATCAAGCAACGCAAATGGACACACCTACACATATAGCTCAATACAAACATTAGTTCATAGAGATTGTCATTAATTACCAAAACTATGCGTGGGGGCAACCATGCACTTTCAATCTCCCCCATTTTGGTAATTGATGACAATCCCTTATTAAGAGAGTTTATATAATGAATAAAGCATCCTTGCAAGACAAACGAGCAAGGATGCAAGCGCATGTGTGGCAAATGCAACAAAAGCATAAACCCAAATTCCCTTAAACTCTCTAAACTTCTTCCCCATTGGCATCGATTGCCGAAATGGGAAGAAAATTTTAGATAGCCAATATAATATGAGTTCCTCCATAAAGGTGATGACAATCCCTTTTAACGAAAAATTAGAGGAAATCAAACTATATTGAGGATCCAAAGATTGCAAAAAGATGAAATCATTTTAAACATCTCCACAAAGGAAAAAAGCAATCGAAAAGATCCAAAGCGAGAGTTCTAAATAAAAATGGAGAAGCTCCCCAATGTTCATGCACTATTGAGGAGTGCACAAATATGGCATCCTCGCTCCCCCAAAATCATCTAGAACACGCACTAAGTGCAAGAGTGCATAATGCAAAAGCAAATCATAGCACTTGCACCAAAGATGTGGTTAAGCCATAGGGAGATACCAATTTTCAAGATTCAACATAAGGTAGGCCCAATCGAGATAAACAGAATATCTTTGAAAGGTATGTTCACAAGCTTAGGGATACCAATTGGAAACTAAAACCAATTGAAAATGCCAAAATCTAGTGAGAGCATTTAGCCAATAAAATTCAACATGCTCACCATGGTAAGCATGAAGTGAAAGATATTCAACAAATACATGAGTGTGTAAAGATACCAAAAAACATAAGACAAGCACTCACGAGACAAATTTGGAGCCACCAAAGAATTATAGATGAAAACAAGGTGGCTCGAAAGAAATAGGATACCAACTAAAAGGTGACCTCTCTCATATGTATAGGTTTCTAAGTAGACAAATCATTGACGATATACATCCACAATGAAACTTGCACATATGAAATGGTTCGGAAAAAGAGAACAAGGTATCCAAAAGGAAGTCATAAATATACAAAAGAGATTATTGCTTAAAAGCATAGCACATAGCTCAAATTTATCTCATTGTATATAAATGAACTTCAAAAATATCAAAGACATCACACATATCACTAAGGGAACAAGAGATAGTGGAGATGCTTTGAGATAGGCGACAAGTATCACAACCAAATAAAACCAATTGAAGAAAGGTTTTTGCAATTTCATCACAAATATCACAAAGATATATCAAGTGATGGAAAAAGGCCAAAACCACAACAATTGCACATAAGCGCTTTCATGCCGAGAAGCGACCTACACAAGGTTGAAACTAGAAAAGTATGCATGAGATAGATACTTGTTACCGAGATGCATTGGTGATGACGAGGATGATCCTTTGTTAGTCATCATAGCTTGACTCNCGGTCATTGTTCTTGTCTTGGTGAAACCGTAGGATGTTAAAATCCCCTCCTATAAGAATATGGTATGGGTTATCTTTAGCAAGATTGACAAGTTCCCGTAAAAAGGCTGCCTTGTGCTCATCTTGGGCGGCACCGTACACAGCAACAAGACTCCACATAAATCATCAGACTTATTACGTAGGTGAAGTTTAATATGCAACTCGCCACACATGAAGTCTAACAATTCCAGGGAATTATCCTTGATGCCAAGTAAAATGCCCCCCGATCTGCCGCACGGAGGTATCCATTTCCAAGTGAACTCATAGCCACCAGCAAGGTGATCTAAGGTTTGCACCGAGAAATCTCGTCTACCAAATTCCGTAATTGCGACAAAATCCAACTCATGATCCCGGACAAAATCAGCAATATGAAGGAGTTTAGCCAAGTCCCGAAGACCTCTGCTATTCCATATTTTGCCTTTCATCAGGAAACATTTGTTGAGGTGGTTCTCGCCCGCTTGGGCGGTTTGTTATTTTTCTTCGAGGATTTAGATTTACGACCCGGAGATGTTAAATCCATGAAACGTTCCAGCCGGTCGTAATCCAATCCCACCTCTGACACATCCCCGACTAGATGAGTTAAAAGTTGGCCGTCATATCTAGCGTCCACTTCATCCTCATCCAAGTCTGAGTCAGCCAGTGATCATTAACCTTATTTTAGGAATAACTTTAAAATGATCTACCTCAACATTTTTAAGCACATTAACACAAACTATCATCTCCTCCGAATTACTACCTACACTTATTCCAACATTTTCCAAATTCGAATTAACTCAAGAAGCCGGAAAAGAAAGGAAAGACTTTGAAGGAGGTGTACCTTACGAGTAAAAGAGGTTGCGAGAAGCTCGAAGACGCATGACCTTCTTCAATGAATCCTCATCGGTTGGCATGGCACCATCAGCCGCTGCCACGTGCCTTGCACTACGATGAAGGTCTTAACTTGCGTGTTAGGGGTGTGCGTGTGTGGTGTTACGTGTGTGGTGTGAATTGTACGTAAGTCCAGAGCCGTCAAAAAAAAAGTTTAGACAGCAGTATGCGTGGTTCCGAACGACACTGGATTTTTTTTCTTCCTGGTGCCTTCCGGTCATTCTGCAACTTTGACTCGTATGCTCAAGCATCCACCAAATACTCGCATGCAGATCGACACCATCCCAATCGGTCGTTTCCCCTGGAGATGGCGACGTGGCAGAGCCGCACCGTGCTGCATCATCCATCCGGTTCGCAGAGATCAAATTGGTCCATATGGACTAAATTAGTACCATGGTTTATTTGGTTTGGGCTCAAGTTAAGTTTAAAAATAGCTTGCTAAGAGAAATAGCGGCCGGCTCCTTCAAATGCTATACACGCTAGTGTGCTATATTTTAAATATCATTTAAAAAAATATAGTCTAAAAATAAAAGATTTCAACAAGAACAAATGACATAGTCCAAAAACATCAGAACAATATATACATAACCACATATAAAAATAATTTTCTAATTGTCTAGAAAACTAACATCAACCTTCTACCGGTGCAATAACATAGTGTATTGAGAATCATCATCATTAGCGATGTCATCTTTCGATTTAAAAGAATTCGATTTAAAAGAAGAAACAATAGATTGTAGTTCATCATCATCATGGTAAATAGGAAGTAACTTCTTCTTGTCTTCTTCCTAGGACACCATCGGCCGCTAGAGTCAGTGGCCGCCACCGCCAGACGGAGCTCTCTAGCGGCGTCGACACGACCCTCCCCGCCCTCCTCTTTCTCTGGTTTATACGCCAGGTGCAGATCAGCCTCTACCAAGAACAAATGATCCCGCCTGACAGAGCTTCCTCTACGGCGCCGTTGCCTTCTCCTCCCTCCAGCAGCCGCGGGATTTGAAGTTCTGCTCTTCCCCTCGTCGCTGGCTTCCCTTTTTGTTTTTGATGTTAAAAAAAGAGAGGCAGCGACGAGGGGAAGAGCATATAACCTTGGAGCCGTTTGAAACTAACATGTAACTGGGAAATGGCTTAGACTGGATCTGACGTAAAATTGTTACGGTTTGGTCTGGTTTGGTTTGTGTCGTAGTGTGCGATTTTTAATTTGGGCTGGGTTGGCTGGTCCGCACGTGTTTGTTCAGTTTGATTTCATGTTGGTCTGGATTTCAAACCATTCCCAGCCATAGTCGTGCCCGTCTAGGTTGTTGAGAGGTGGGCTGGTGAAAAGCAGGGACGCCGCCTATGCATGCGCTCGTACGTGACGAGCTTTGGTGCGGTGGAGGGGTCGGCAAGGCGTCGACGCACGTTACGTACGTATCCGCCGCGTGACACTCTTGACCCGACCGACGCCGGATGAAATAATGTGCGTGGTCTTGCAAGGAGGTACTGCTCCGTATGCGATTGCGAGTTTGCGACCGCTGCAGTGAAGTCGGTGGTGCCCGACAACGTTCACGTTGAAGATCCGCAAGCAGCAGAGAACATGTCACTCCTCTTTTTCTTTTTCTGAACTGTACTAGTACTAGTATGTATATGTTGTTGTCAAAAAAAAAAAAAAGTATGTATATGTCAGTACTTTGGTTGTACTCACCCAGAAACGTCCACGTTTCCTCCTTCCCTCCGGGCGTTTCCCGATTGGGGGCACGTCACCTCGCTCGCAAGTCGCACCCACGTACGACGTGCAGCACGTCTAAATTCTCCAAGATCAGGGCGCGAGACCAGTCAAATTATTTTGTACTCCCTCCGTCGATCCAGGTTTTAACTGTCGTTGGTCACGATTTTGGGGGGGAGGGGGGGGGGGGGGGGGGGGGTTGGATTGGGTGGCGTTTTTATGTTTGATCCATATTCAGGCTATCACGTAACTGGGGAAGTGGGGAAGTGGGTTGTCCGTTTGGAGGTCCCTTTTTTCCCCGTAACCCCCGCGTCGCCTCCCCGAGCGAGGCGACCGGGCGGTCCTCTCTCCCCCGCCGCCCCAGCGCTCCCACCTCCTCCCTCCTCTCGCCGCTGCCGCCGGCAGGCGCCGCCGGGCGTTGCCCGCGCGGGGCTGGCCCGGAGCCGGCGGTGGCGGCCCCTCTCTCCTCTTCCCGACGCAGGAGCTCAGCTCGGGTGGAGCTCCCTGGCGGCGGAGCAGCTCGGCCGGCGGCGGTCCTGGCGCAGGTGCAGGGTGACGACGGGGCGGCGGCGCTGCTGCTTGGCGGCGGTGGTGGCTTGGTGCGGGCCTGGCCGGCGGTGTCCCGCAGGCCCAGATCTGGGCCCTTTGGGCCCGATCTGGGTCAGGGCGGGCTGGCTCGGGCTCCGACGCGGCGCCTCCGGCTGGACTGAAGAGTAGCTTGTGATGAGGGTGGTGGCTCCGGCGCCGTGTCTGCTGCAGCGTGGCGGCGGGAGCTTTGCGGGCCCGATCTGGGCCCGGCCGGGCAGGTTGGCCTGGTGTGCTCCTGCTGCTGCGTCCGGTCTGCTACTGCCTTTGGCGGTGGAGGTTGTTCCCTCCCACGTGGCTGCGGAACCACCGGCCTTTGTCTACGGTTGTCTCTTCTTGCTCCGGCCGGCCTCGCAACGTTTGTCACGGTGAGACGTCGTAGATGAGTTCAAGACTGTTGGCGCGTGCTGGTGGGTGGCGAGCTTGGTGGAGCCGACGGATTGTACGGGGTGTGGTCTCGAGGGTCGGGAGAAATCCTTGTCGGCTCTTGCCGGCACCGACGCGGCGACGCTTGCAGGTGCCGCTGAAAGGACACGAATGTCGCCTAGAGGGGGGGGTGAATAGGCGATTTAAAATTATTACGGTTAAGGCTTGAATAAATGCGGAATAAAACTAACGTTTAATTTATCAAGCCAAAAACTAAACTAGCTAGGTTCACCTATGTGCACCAACAACTTATGCTAAGCAATATGATCAATTAGGTGATAGCAAGATATATGACTTTAAGCTCGATGTCTATCACAAAGTAAATAGCAAAGTAAGAAGCTCGGGATAGAAATACCGGTGCACTTGGAGACGATGATTTATCCCGAAGTTCACTTCCCAATGGAAGCTAGTCTTCGTTGGAGCGGCGCGGTGTTCACCAATGTGAAACACCGAGTAGCCTTAATATGGCACACCGTATCTCCGTTGTGTCTTACCACCAATGTGGCGAGGCACTTGTCATTATGTTGCCGTTGAGGTTGACAACTAGAACCTTTACAAGGATGAAGCTCACTCCACAAGTTGGAGGGTCTTCATCAAATGCACCGAGCCACCAAGACTCGATGCCCAAGGCTGAGGCACACACCACAACTCAATTGGTGGCTCCCGGCAATGTCTTCGTAGCTCCCAAAGCTCCGAAGCGAACAAGGTTGGGCCTCCCTCCACAACCTAATTGGAGGCTCCCAACAAATCCCGTGAGCCACCAAGACTCCGAGAAAACAACAACCGTCTAGGGTACCAACGTGCCCTAGAGGAACAAGCTCTAGGGCACCCAAGCACCCAAGAGTAACAAGCTTCTCAACTTCACTTTCCACGAATCACCGTGGAGAACTCAAACCGATGCAACTAATGCAATGGCAAGAACACACTAAGTGGTCAAGTTCTTCCAACCCGAATCCAACCAAAGCAACTAATGCTTGGGAGGTATTTGAGAGGAAGAACAAGGAGAAACACCAAGAAACTCCAAAGATCTAGATCCAAAGTGTTCCCCTCACTTAGAGGAGAAATCGATCGGTGGAAACGCGGATCTAGACCTCCTCTCTCGTTTTCTCAAAAACTAGCAAGAACTATTGGAGAGATTGAGAGATAGCCAAGCTCAAGAGGGTCAACAATGGAGGGAAAAACAGCTCAAGAAGTGGCAAAAGGTTGGGGATGAAATGGGGAAGAAGACCCTTAAAAAGGGAGCCAAAAATATGGCCGTTAGGCCAATTTTCGGGCAGCCGGAGGAGGGAGGCCGGCCTGGCCATAGCCCGGCCATGATGGCTGGCCAGCAAACAGAGAGCCCCCGGCCATGGGGCCGGCCATTGGGCCGGCCATGCTGGCCTAGCCAAAACGGCGAAACTGAAATTGCAATATCTTTTGCATCCGGACTCCGTTTTCGACGATCTTGGGCTCGTTGGAATCACCACAACGAGCACTACAAGATTATGCATAGAAACATCATAGTCCAACAAAATATTATAATAACAAATGAGGAAATGTTAAACCTCTCTCTTGCAAACCGGAACCGTCATATCTTTTGCAAATGAAGTCCGAAAGAGGTGAAACCAATTTTGTTGGAAAGAGAATGATAGTAGCTATCCTTGGAAATATTTGAAAACAACTTAAGATATAAATTCTCAACACATGTATGTGTGGATAATTTCTCAAGGACAAACCGATAATATTTCTAATATCGAAAACGCAATGGAAGACGCATATGAAAACCGTTTTCGATGAGCTTGGCCTTGTCATGACAAGCACGACAAGGACCAAGACCACACCACGATAAGAAACAAATAAGAACCAATAAAGATGATGCCAATGATGCAAAGGTTTGAGCTCTCTACGACCGATACGCTAAAGCTCACTTGAGAGCCCCTCTTGATAGTACGGTTACCTATCCTAAAACCCGGTCTCCCAACTACACCGCGAGACCGGTAAAATAGAAACCCTATCAAGATCATACCTTTGCCTTGCGCATTCCACTTGAGCTAGATGATGACGATCTTGATCTCCTCTCAAGTGGATCACCTTTCTTTATTACGCTCCGCTCGGTGAGGCCTCGCATATTGCTCCCCCATACACCAATATGGGAGACACGCTCATTCGCATATCTTCACTTGCCCTTATCTTGTATGTTGATCAACTTGCACTTAGCCTTGATCAACATATAATCTTCTTCTTTTAGCCTCGACTCCAACATATGGAGATCAAGCACTGCAAATGGACACACATGTTGCTCCCCCCATACACCAATATGGGAGAAGCACTCTTCGGCATATCTTCACTTGGACTTGAGTGTTGATCAACTCGCACTTAGCCTTGATCAACAAATACTCTTCTTTCCTTAGCCTTGATTCCAACAAATGGAGATCAAGCACTGCAAATGGACACACCTACAAGTAGCTTAATACAAACTTTAGTCCATAGAGATTGTAATTAATTACCAAAACCACATATGGGGGCAACCATGCACTTTCAATCTCCCCCATTTTGGTAATTGATGACAATCCCTTTTAAGAGGGTTTATATAATGAATAAAGCATCCTTGCAAGACAAACAAGCAAGGATGCAAGCGCATTATAGGCAAATGCAACAAAAGCATAAAACCCAAATTCCCTTAAACCCTCTAAACTTCTCCCCCATTGGCATCGATTGCCGAAATGGGAAGAAAAATTTAGAGAGCCAATATAATATGAGTTCCTCCATAAAGTGTGCATTTTTCAAGATATGAGTGAAATCAAATGCACATATCCAATGATGAATAGTTAGAGGAAATCAAACTATATTGAGGATCAGAGATTGCAAATAAGATGAAGTCATTCTAAACATCTCCACAAAGGAGATAGGCAATCAAAAAGATCCAAAGCGAGAGTTCTAAATAAAAATGGAGAAGCTCCCCAATGTTCATGCACTATTGAGGAGTGCACAAATATGGAATCCTCACTCCCCCAAAATCATTTAGAACACTCACCAAGTGCAAGGATGTAAAAATTAAAGCAAAACAAAGCACTTGCACCAAAGATGTGGTTGAGCCATAAGGAGATACCAATTAAAAGAAATTATCAAGAAAGGCCCAACCAAGAGTATGTGTGTGTGACAAGACAATTAATTTGATAAGACACATAGTCTTAACCAAATGGAGGTAAGTTATATATCAAGTATTGACACACACAACTTACAAAGAAGATTTTTAAAAAAGAATATGTTCACAAGCTCAAAGATACTAATTGGAAACTAAAACCAATTGAAAAATCCAAGAGCTAGTGAAAACATTTAGGCAACAAAATCAACATACTCACCGTGATGAGCAAGAAGAGAAGAATCTTCAATGGAATGTGAGTGCGCAAAGGTGCGAATAGAAATAAGAGAAGCACTCATGAGACAAACTTGGAGCCACCAAAGAATTATAGATAAAAGACAAGGTGGCTTGAAAGAAAGTAGGATACCAAATAAAAGGTGACCTCTCTCATATGTATAGATTTCTAAGTAGACAATGATATTCATCGACAAAGAAACTTGCACATATAAAATGATCGAGGAAAGGAGACTATGGTAACCAAAAGGAAGTCATGAATATACAAAAATAGATTATTGCTTAAAAGCATAGCACATAGCTCAAATTTATCTCATTGTATATAAATGAACTTCAAACACATCAAATTCATCATTGGATATGTGCATTTTTAGTAGAAGTTGTGCCATTGTCCATATGAGGCTCACTAGATATTACCTTGGTAGCGATAGCCTCATGAGCTAACTTTAGCTTATCATGAGATACTAGAAGATCTTCATGAGAGATCGAGAGCATCTCATGGCTTTCTTCTAATATCTCATAATTGCTAGTTAGCAATTTAAGTTGAGCCCTTAGCTCAACATTCTCCTTTAAAATGGATGCTTCACAAGAAATAGAGTTAGTAGCACAAGCATCAACATTAATAGCAATGGGAGAACAAGTAGAAAGCTCTTTTAGTAATTTAGCTTGGAGTTGATCATGAGACTTAGTGAGATGTGCAAGAGAATCTTCCAAGGACTTGACATCCTTTTCAAATTTCTCATTAGCCTCAAGGAGTCTAACAATTTCAATAACAAGCTCATCGATTTTTTATTTTAAAATCATTAGCCACCTTGAGAGCTCTATCATGGGTTTCATTTGCTTTAGATAACTCTAGAGTAAATGTCTCCTCAAGAGATTTCTTGGTGGTTTGTTCTTCTTCAAGAGCTTCCTCAAGATCCGCAATCGTGTCCGCATAATTACGTTCGCGGCTAAGACTTTCATCTTCACGAGCTTCCAAATTTTCAATAGTGATCCCTCGCTCAATAAGGGTGCTCATGATTTCATGAAGGTTCTCACAAGCATTTTTATTATTTGAAAGAGCATTAAGAACCATTAGACCTTTCTTACTAAAGTAGGCATCATCATCATTTTCTTCATCATCATTATTATTGTCATGATCATCACTACTTGACGATTTATCTATGAGGCAAAAGATGGTTGATAAAGTTGAACAATTAATTAATGAACTACTCAAGTTATCATCTTGTTCCATAGATAATTGGGTTTCCTCAACATTATTAATAATACAAGGATTAGAGGGAACACAAGCATTTTTATTATGGCAACAAGATAAAGCAAGCATACCGTCATGAGATTTATATAGGTGATTTTTAGAAGATATGCAAGGACCATCAACACAAGCATTTGAAACATTTATAGTGTTAGATGTGTTTAAGTCCAAAGATAAATCATTGCAATAAGATAGAGATGAAATATCATCTATAAGAAGCTCACTATCATCATTGCAAAATTTATCACTACTCACCATTGCATTTCTTTGTGGTTTACCACGTGTAGGTGAAGTAGACGAAGTTGAGAATTTGTCACGACCGGAGATGGAGGGAGAACAATCATTTCCACTAGACTTGGACGCATCATATTTATCTTGAAGCTTTGTCCATAGCTCATGAGCATTCCGAAAAGAAAGGATGGAGATAATAACTACATTGCTCAAAGCATTGAAAATCACATTAGAAACTTGAGCATCTAGATATGAATTATTCTCATCCTTTAAAGACATTCTTTTGGGATTCTTTGGAGGAGAATAACCCATATCTAAAATTTGCTCTATATTTGGGTCCATGACCCGGAGGATATCAAGCATGTGAATTTTAGAAATACCATAATTTGTGCCATCGAATATTAAAGAAGCATTGTGCACTAAACCACTAGACGACATCTTTACTCTCTAGGCCGTGAATCCCTATAAAGAGAGAACCGGCTCTGATACCAATTGAAAGGACACGGATGTCGCCTAGAAGGGGGGGGTGAATAGGCGATTTAAAATTATTACGGTTAAGGCTTGAATAAATGCGGAATAAAACCAACGTTTAATTTATCAAGCCAAAACCTAAACTAGCTAGGTTCACCTATGTGCACCAACAACTTATGCTAAGCAATATGATCAATTAGTTGATAGCAAGATATATGACTTTAAGCTCGATGTCTATCACAAAGTAAATAGCATAAGTAAGAAGCTCGGGATAGAAATACCGGTGCACTTGGAGACGATGATTTATCCCGAAGTTCACTTCCCAATGTAAGCTAGTCTCCGTTGGAGCAGCGCGGTGTTCACCAATGTGAAACACCGAGTAGCCTTAATATGGCACACCGTATCTCCGTTGTGTCTTACCACCAATGTGGCGAGGCACTTGTCACTATGTTGCCGTTGAGGTTGACAACTAGAACCTTTACAAGGATGAAGCTCACTCCACAAGTTGGAGGGTCTTCACCAAATGCACCGAGCCACCAAGACTCGATGCCCAAGGCCGAGGCACACACCACAACTCAATTGGTGGCTCCCGGCAATGTCTTCGTAGCTCCCAAAGCTCCGAAGCGAACAAGGTTGGGCCTCCCTCCACAACCTAATTGGAGGCTCCCAACAAATCCCGTGAGCCACCAAGACTCCGAGAAAACAACAACCGTCTAGGGTACCAACGTGCCCTAGAGGAACAAGCTCTAGGGCACCCAAGCACCCAAGAGTAACAAGCTTCTCAACTTCACTTTCCACGAATCACCGTGGAGAACTCAAACCGATGCAACTAATGCAATGGCAAGAACACACTAAGTGGTCAAGTTCTTCCAACCCGAATCCAACCAAAGCAACTAATGCTTGGGAGGTATTTGAGAGGAAGAACAAGGAGAAACACCAAGAAACTCCAAAGATCTAGATCCAAAGTGTTCCCCTCACTTAGAGGAGAAATCGATCGGTGGAAACGCGGATCTAGACCTCCTCTCTCTTTTCCTCAAAAACTAGCAAGAACTATTGGAGAGATTGAGAGATAGCCAAGCTCAAGAGGGTCAACAATGGAGGGGAAAAACAGCTCAAGAAGTGGCAAAAGGTTGGGGATGAAATGGGGAAGAAGACCCTTAAAAAGGGAGCCAAAAATATGGCCGTTAGGCCAATTTTCGGGCAGCCGGAGGAGGGAGGCCAGCCTGGCCATAGCCCGGCCATGATGGCTGGCCAGCAAACAGAGAGCCCCCGGCCATGGGGCCGGCCATTGGGCCGGCCATGCTGGCCTAGCCAAAACGGCGAAACTGAAATTGCAATATCTTTTGCATCCGGACTCCGTTTTCGACGATCTTGGGCTCGTTGGAATCACCACAACGAGCACTACAAGATTATGCATAGAAACATCATAGTCCAACAAAATATTATAATAACAAATGAGGAAATGTTAAACCTCTCTCTTGCAAACCGGAACCGTCATATCTTTTGCAAATGAAGTCCGAAAGAGGTGAAACCAATTTTGTTGGAAAGAGAATGATAGTAGCTATCCTTGGAAATATTTGAAAACAACTTAAGAGATAAATTCTCAACACATGTATGTGTGGATAATTTCTCAAGGACAAACCGATAATATTTCTAATATCGAAAACGCAATGGAAGACGCATATGAAAACCGTTTTCGATGAGCTTGGCCTTGTCATGACAAGCACGACAAGGACCAAGACCACACCACGATAAGAAACAAATAAGAACCAATAAAGATGATGCCAATGATGCAAAGGTTTGATCTCTCTACGACCGATACGCTAAAGCTCACTTGAGAGCCCCTCTTGATAGTACGGTTACCTATCCTAAAACCCGGTCTCCCAACTACACCGCGAGACCGGTAAAATAGAAACCCTATCAAGATCATACCTTTGCCTTGCGCATTCCACTTGAGCTAGATGATGACGATCTTGATCTCCTCTCAAGTGGATCACCTTTCTTTATTACGCTCCGCTCGGTGAGGCCTCGCATATTGCTCCCCCATACACCAATATGGGAGACACGCTCATTCGCATATCTTCACTTGCCCTTATCTTGTATGTTGATCAACTTGCACTTAGCCTTGATCAACATATAATCTTCTTCTTTTAGCCTCGACTCCAACATATGGAGATCAAGCACTGCAAATGGACACACATGTTGCTCCCCCCATACACCAATATGGGAGAAGCACTCTTCGGCATATCTTCACTTGGACTTGAGTGTTGATCAACTCGCACTTAGCCTTGATCAACAAATACTCTTCTTTCCTTAGCCTTGATTCCAACAAATGGAGATCAAGCACTGCAAATGGACACACCTACAAGTAGCTTAATACAAACTTTAGTCCATAGAGATTGTCATTAATTACCAAAACCACACATGGGGGCAACCATGCACATTCAGCCGCCTTCCTTCTTGAAGGTCGTCCGGGCACCTTCCCTTGCCACTCCCCTCCGTGTACCGGGAGAAATCCTAGGACCAGTCCGGGCAACAGCGTCGTCGTCGTCGCATCCCTTCATGAAGGTGTTGCTTGGTGCACGGCAATTCGGCGATATAGGAACGTGGTGGATTTCTTCGGAGGGCGCATCAGTTGCGAGTTATCTTCGCTTTCATTGATCCGGCGTTGTCGGCTTTTTTTTCTTCTTCCTTTCTGTTGTTTTTCTTTTGGGCCTGGCTGTGCTGTTTGCCCCAGCGGTGGTTTCTCTGTTGTATCGGTTGTTTGCTATATTAATATAGCGGGGCGCAAGCCTATTTCGTCACGGATTTATGCTTTAAAATATATAACAATCCATCTTTTAATCCATTTTCATTACAAATAATAAGAGCAAGATCAATTTTAAAATTCAGTTCGGCACATGGAAGCATATGCTTCTCCCACCCAAAAAAGATTTAAAATGTCAAAAATTCTAAATAAAAAACTGGCGCTTACATCTCGACAGTCTAGTGCATGGGACTAGCATTTTATGTTGTCTATGTAAAAAGGATAAAAAGATGTCTCGTGAAAAGTCTTTTTAACATCGTATTTTGTCTTATTTCTACATATATGTTATAAAAGATGTTGGTTTTCTATGAAACGACTTTGTTTGTGAGCATGTATAATTTTTAGATATACACACGACATCGTTCAAATTTGTTTTCTACATTTTGACATCACCCCTCAAGATCAACGGAATCAAAGTCATGCATGTGGTCGAAAAGTTCAGAGCGACGCAAGATTATTCCTCCAGTAATAAACGCCGCAACGTACTTTGACTCGTACGCGCTCAAGCCTCCACCAACCACTCTCTTTTCGTTTTAATTATGTTTGCAGATCGATCGACGCTGTCTCAACGAGACCGGCACTCGATCTCCTGATTTCCTCTCCTCTGGCCCTCTGGTTTGTCGGTCTACTCGGAGATGGCGACGTGGCAGAGCAGCATCCATTCCATCGGGTTCGCAGAGACCAAATTACTATATATACTCCGTACAAAACTAGCTACGAGTAGTTTTATATATATATATATATATATATATATATATATATATATATATATATATATATATATATATATATTCCAGCTATTCTGCACTCCTGTACAGAATAACTATTCTGAACAACTTTCTGAACTTCCTTACGAAAACAATGTGAACTTTCCGACGGAACTCTCAGATCTATTTTTTTGGCGGACAGTGTTTCGAGCGCCATTTTCAAACCGTTTATCGGAATGACGCATGCGATATACCGTTGGATAGCTAGAGAAATTGCGCAACTTTTATTCTTCTGCCGGATTTCCGAATTCTTTACGGATTTAAAGTAATTTTAATTATACTAAACACAGTTTTCGCGGACTTTTCCGTTTTCGTACTGTATTTTGGAAGTCATTTTCAAACCGCTCATCGGATGAATGCAAATAATATGCCGTTGGATTCGTATGGAAAATGCGCAACTTTTCTATCTCTGTCAAAATTTCCCAATTCCTTACGGTTTAAGAGCAGTTTTGAAAATAGAGAATTCAGTTTTTCTGAAATTTAGATCCGGCGGACTGTTTTTTCGCAATTACTTTTAAACCGCTTATCGATACTTAACAAATAATATGCCGTTGGAAAGATATTGACTAGATGCAACTTTTATGTGTACAAATTATTTTGAAATTCGTTATGGTTTTTGATTAATTTTGAAAATACGAAAAACGGATAATCCACATAATATGCCGTTGACCCTATTTTTTCCGAACTTCTCACGGTACACAAGTAAACCTTCTATTTTTTCAAACCACTTCTGAACTTTTCATTTATAAAGTTGACGAACTCCACCAGAATACGTAAGTGAACTTCCTAAGTCTTTGTAACTGAACATCTCAGCGTACCATATTTTTCTGAACCCCTCCCGATATGTCAGTGAACTTCTTTTTTTCGCAAGTGATCTTTATTTGGCGGACTATTTTCTGAACTTCTCGCGATTCGTAAGTGAACTTCCTTTTTTTTATTAACAAGTGAACCTCTTGCTGGACCATTTTTTTCTGAACCTCTCGCGAGACATACGTGAACTTCCTATTTTTTTTGCAAGTGAACTTTATTTGACGGACTATTTTTTTGAACCTCTCGTGATGCATATGTGAACTTCCTAACTATTTTCACAAGTGAACCTCTCGTCGGATCATTTTTTTCTAAACTTCTCACGATACACGAGTGAACTTCCTATTTTTTTCGCAAGCGAATTTATTTTTGGTGAACTTCCTATTAATTTTTAAAAATATTAATAATTAAGAACGAACCCCTGGACCATCTTCTTTTTCACAAATTATTTTTTTGGATCAGCTAGTTCTTTTACATATAACTAAACAAACTTCAGCGATGAGACCGTCTAAACTTGCACAACCAAACAAGTGAACTTTAATAGACAACCGAAGTGCACTCCGGATATTGTAACCTCCAGCAATAATTTTGAACAATAGATGACAATTTTTTTTGTCAACAAATAAGAGTAACCTGCAGCAACAATTTTCATCCTCATATTTTATTTACCCCACCAAGGAGACCTAATGAAATCTTTGAAAAATGCCAAACCAGTAGTTCAGTGCAGCGACACCAAGTTTAATAGCAGCCGTCATAGTTCAGTACGGGGAACTTGGAATGGCAGGTGACACGACCGCGATGGAGGTCGAATCCGCAGCAGGGAGGCCCGCGATTGGAGTCGAGGTTGAAGATGCTCGCCCGCATTGACGGAGGGGAGGCCGTGGCTGCGGTCTCCGATGGAGGGAAGGACACGGGCGGCGGGCTTAGGCGCCGTCGTGTCCGAGGAGGGGCAGTAGATGGGGAGAAGGAGGGCGGGTGGATCCCAGCGGACGGCGGCGCGGTGGTTCCCGAAGGTCGACGGCGCGGTAGTTGCCGGGGCGGCGGCGCGGTGGAGCAGGTGGAGCCAGGGCGGTAGCAGAGGCCGACTTCACGGTGGGCTCACAGCGGAGTCCACGGGCACGCGGGAATCCACGCCGGACGCAGGGGAAGCAGGGCAGGAGGTCGGGTGCTCCTGGCCATCGGCGCCGCGCGAGGTGGAGCGAGCCGGAGGCGGCGCGCTCGGGGGAGGGTGGTCGGGGCGCCCTTGGTGGAGGGAGACCGGCGGCGCAACTGGTGGTGGCCGGGAGGTGACGTGGCCGGGAGGTGGGAGGGAGGCAGCGGCGCGTCCGGTGGCGGCCCGGAGGCGGCGCGGTCGGGAGGTGGAGGGATGCGGCGGCGCGTCCGATGGCGGCCCGGAGGCGGGGCCCTCCCCGACGGCGACGCACGGAGGCGGCCGGGAGGCGGCGCGCGGAGGCGGCCGGGAGGCGGCGCGCGGAGGCCGCCGGGAGGCGACGGCGCCCACGGAGGTGGCCAGGAGGGCGGCGCGCGGGGTGGTTGGGGAATCGGGGTGCGGGGTGCGGGTGGGTGTGGAACTGTGGATGCGGGTTTGGTACGTGTTTTTTTTTATCAGCTGGGATATTTCTGGTCGGTTGGATCCGTTACAATAAAACCAGGTTGATTCGGGAAGGTTGTGCTGAATAGGTATTCAGCAAACACTTAAGGGGTTGTGCAGAATAGTCCTACCCATATATATACTATATAATACGGCTTAAGCTTCTCTCTTCATCCGTTTGGTACGTCCGTCGTTTGGTACGTCTGCCGTCCTGGTTTCATCCGTCGATTGCTAAAAGAAACATCATCGGTCGCTAGAAAAACAGTAACGTACGTCAAGAGCAGCCCAATGGTTGTAGTGGATTGGCCCACAAAGGAGCGGAAGGGCCCAATTAGCTCACAATCGTTCATGTCACTGATACGTTGCCGGGTCGCCGCCCTCACCTGCCAACATTGTTACCCTCAAAAAAAAGAAAAACCTGCCAACATTGTCAAGTATAACCCTGATGGAATCGAAAGACAAATAGGTGCAGTCCATGTACATGTTAGGTTGAGCACCACCAGTATATATATACGGATTGATTTCTGCCGTGCAAGCCATACATATATACATGCATGCGTGGGCAGGATACATAATAAATCACAACGCCGTACCTTCTGCTTGCGACATACTCAATATATAGCATAGGCAACAATATAGTGTTACATACGCGGCTTGCGAGGTACATGGCGGAGTACGCCCTCAGGGACCTGCTGATCCGGAATGTCTCTTCTTCGCACAATCGACAATAAGAAAGAAATTATGTCGGACATCAACGATTCACCTTCGTCCGAAGACGCATTCGATTCGGCAGGTATCCCGCCACCCCACCATTCTCTAACTGATTCATGTTACGTCGGTATGGGTTGGAAAAGAAATCTCTGACTACCTGTTACCTCTCCATAATGTGGCAGATAAAAAGTCCACTCATTCTTCACGTAGTCGTTTCAATTAGATGAGATATAAACTTATCATTTGTATTATTCAGATTTGATACTTACAGAATGTTAAAATCTCATACAGGCAGATTGTATTCGCAATCTCAAGTCATGGATGTCAAGGAACAAAGAAGAAAGAGAGATAGAGTGCGATATGCACAGATGATCGATGAAGAAAAGCGGGAAAAGCTGGAGAAATGCCGTGAAGCTTATAAGAATTAAAAGACAAAGAAATATGCAGATTTGAAGCAAGAACAAAGGACAAAACAACGCGCACAAAAAAACAAAAATATGCAAATATGCATCCAGAACAAAAGAAAGCTAGAGTAGAGCAGATTAGATCAAATCGTGAGTTTAGACGCAACACACCATGTAAAAAATAAATTGCAATGGTTAACCCTACATATATCGCAACGGAAGAATAAGTTAGTACATCCATTCGTGTGATGACTCATATGTATATGCATGATGTACACTTATGTTTGGGTTTATTCGACAAATTTTTGGGCGGCTTATGAAATATACATTCTTTTCTATTATCTCATTTTGAGACACACATACAAATATATTGTAGTACCATATATCACTGCATATGTTATATATCACATAAAACCTCAAAGTAAAATAAAAATGTATGATTGTCAAAACATATGTAATGTTTTAGTTTTTTAATCCATTGCATCGCACGGGTATTTTGCTAGTATATATACTACGAGTAGTTTCCACCGGCTAATTTACGTACGAGACGAGCTACTGTAGCTAGCAGCAGGGTTGGATCTCGGTCCATCTCGATCGTCTCCCTCCCGGCCGGCCGGTTGATCCTTGACCGGGGAACGAACGAACGACGACGCACGGCGTCGTGCCGTCTCGGTCTCGGTGGTGACCGGTGAGAGGTGGGGTAGGTGAAAATTAAGGCGCCGCCGATACGTACGTATCCGTGTGACATTGACTCGACCAACTCCGGCCGGCCGCCGGCGCATGTAAAGGAGGAGGAAACGTGGTCTCCCGAGGAGGTATCAGGTACAGTATGTGATTTCGAGTTTGCGACTGCTGCTGCTGCAGTAAAGTCGGTGCCCGATCGACAAGGTTCACGTTGGAGATCCGCAAGCAGCAGGGTGTCACGGCCGGCAACCATGCATGCATGTCTTTGCCCGATTGGGGGAGGCACGTCATGTCGCTCGCACATGGGACCTCTCTCCGTGCAACACGTACGTACGTCTAAGTTCACCAAGATCGATCGGCACGTCATCTCGCTCGCACGTGGGACCTCTGTTCGTGCGTACATACAAACATTTTATGTTCGTATACATAAAGTTTCACGGAAAAGACATTTTTTATGCCACGCATGGAACGAAAATATATTTTCGCAAAACTTTCCGTGTGCGACCATAGAACGTCCGGATGTACACCCAGTTTTTTATTTATATTTTTAAATATTTTAAAGTACGATTTTGAATAGTGTGTGTATGAGTATGTACAGCTATGAGGCAAAGTAGATTTCCTCTATTAATCGTCCTAATGCAGGCATAGAATCAGAATGCCCTATTTCGGTAATTTGAAGTCACATACCACACGTGGATTAAACACCAAGTCAAAACCCCATCCAGGATCACCGGTTTAACACAACACCCGGCTGAGGAAGACCCACGTAGTCGTCTTTTTTTTTTACTTGATTGACTTGACACACGTAGTCCTTGGACCATCGACGTGGATCCGCTCACACACGTACAATACGATTCTAGTACTACTACACAGCACACACCAGCCCTCCACCAAACCACCGTTTTCCCCAAAACACCCTTGAGACGCGGGAGGAGGGCCCACACCGGCGAGACGGCGGAGGCCGCCCGGCGTCCGGACCCGTTCCCCGATCCGACGCGCCCGGAGCTGGCGCCCTCCGTGCACCCTGTCCACCAACGCCGTCCCTAGCCACCCCGTAATCCATATCCACACTACGGCTCCGGTCCCGTGCAACGGGCTCACGTGTCCGGGCCGCGCAACCACGTGGACCCACCAACCGCGCGCGAGGAATTCCATGGCCGACCGGATTATATACCCGCCTCCCGCACCCTCCGTGTTCCTCATTCACCCACACCCGTTCCCTTGTTTAATCGATCAAATCCATCCCCTCCGATTTCATCCTTAACCTCCCTCCAAATGGCCGCCTCGGCTATCAGGAACCCTAGCCCCGCCGCCGCCGCCGTCGCGCCGTCCTCCTCGCTGCCCTCCTCCCGCGCGGTGCTGCGGATGACGGCGCCGTCGGCCCGGAGAGCCGCCGTGGCCGCCGCGGCAATGCGGCCGGCCAAGGCGGTCGCGGCGGAGGCCTCCTCCCCCGTCGTGGCGGAGAGGGTGAACGGGGCTGGCGTCGCCAGGCCCGACGCGCTCGGGAGGTTCGGCAAGTTCGGGGGCAAGTACGTGCCGGAGACGCTCATGCACGCGCTCACCCAGCTCGAGGCCGCCTTCCACGCGCTCGCCGACGACCAGGACTTCCAGGTATACTCTCGACTCGACTCCCGGTTTTAGGGGATCTCGATTTTTTTACTCGAGCGTTTGGGCACCATTTCATAGGAGACGTCGATTTGGCACCACAATTGTTTACGCGAGGCACGGTGCTCGATAAGAGGATTTTATTTATTCATCCTGCCTATAGAATCCGAGGTTTTGCGGGTAGTACGGTTTGATTTGATTATTTCTCTGGTATAAGTAGTATGTTGCTAATTGCTGGGAGTTTTAGCTATGTTGATTATTCGTGCAACGGATTGTATGACTCGGCGTCCCTTCAGGACCCGCCTCGCACTGTTCCATTACCCGTACTCATGGGGCGGCAGAGGCTACTGTTTGTGTATGCTGTCTAAATCAAAGCATGGATAATTTCACTGTAATTTGGGTACAAATTAAATAAGATAAATGCTAGCTATATCGGTTAGGAATAATATGGGACATAAAGATAAGCATGCAGCTATATTCTGACACCGGATTCCTGCTGTTTGCAGAAAGAACTTGATGGTGTCCTCAAGGACTACGTAGGCCGCGAGACCCCGCTGTACTTTGCAGAGCGCTTGACGGAGCACTACAAGCGTGCCGACGGCACCGGCCCGCTGATTTACCTGAAGAGGGAGGATCTCAACCACACCGGTGCCCACAAGATCAACAATGCTGTGGCCCAAGCTCTGCTCGCCAAGCGGCTCGGGAAGCAGCGTATTATCGCTGAGACTGGCGCTGGCCAGCACGGAGTTGCCACTGCCACGGTGTGCGCGCGGTTTGGGCTGCAGTGCGTCATCTACATGGGTGCGCAAGATATGGAGAGGCAGGCGCTTAACGTTTTCAGGATGAAGCTTCTCGGAGCAGAGGTAAGGGCAAGAAACGTGTATCTTGTGCTTTCAGTTATCCACGAGGCCATTACTTGTCCTGCAACTCATGCTCTGTGAGATGCAGAATGATTCGTGTTCTTCTTTGGAAGAATCTTAATGCCATTCTCGTTTCTTTCTCATCATGTGTCTGATGTTTTTTGCTCACACAGGTAAGGCCAGTACATGCTGGGACTGCAACACTGAAGGATGCTACCTCGGAGGCCATCCGTGATTGGGTCACGAACGTAGAGACTACACACTACATTTTGGGCTCAGTTGCTGGTCCACACCCATACCCAATGATGGTGAGGGAATTCCATAAGGTGATTGGCAAGGAGACCCGTAAACAGGCCATGGAGAAGTGGGGTGGCAAGCCTGATGTGTTGGTTGCCTGCGTTGGTGGTGGATCAAACGCCATGGGCCTCTTCCATGAGTTTGTTGACGATCAAGATGTAAGATTGATTGGAGTGGAGGCAGCTGGTCATGGTGTAAACACTGACAAACATGCTGCAACATTGACAAAGGGGGAAGTCGGAGTTCTCCATGGATCTCTGAGTTATGTATTGCAGGATGCTGATGGACAAGTTATTGAACCCCACTCTATCAGTGCTGGGTAATTATTCTGATGTTTTACGTTGCAAGATTCTATTTGCTTACAGCAAATGGCTAATTATTAGTTGTTTTCAAATGATAGGTTGGATTACCCAGGCGTTGGACCCGAGCACAGTTTCTTGAGGGATATTGGACGTGCTGAATATGACAGTGTGACAGATCAGGAAGCATTGGACGGTATGCTTCTCTACCATTTCTGTTTTTTTTTTCCTTGTCATACTTCACTTGCTATACAATCCTGCATACTGGCTGCTGGTTAATTTCATCTACTAAATGCTGATAGTATCAGGCTTATAGCCTTATAGTTATTAATAACATTGTGAATGTTTTGATTTTTCTTGATGTGAATGAAACAAAATCGTGCTTTAGGCACTATAGCTGGTGTAGCCATTGCTGAGTAAACTCTTGAGAGTAGCAAGGCATCAGAACTCACAAAGTGACAGTATTACCCAAAAGTAACAAGTTGCGTATTAAAATGTTCTGAATCGGTGGCTTGTGTTACAGTATATGTGGATTGTACTAGTCTTTCCCATCAGTTCGGACTTTTGGGATAGTTGGCTAGTGCAGGATACATGACATGGTATCAGAGCCTCAGGTCTTGAGTTCGAGTCCTGGTTTGCGCAATTTATTAAAAATTCCTGGCAGCCCCTCCTTGTGTCCAAGTATGAGCCTGTTGCGCCATACCTCTGAGACTTGCGCGCCGTCGCCTCACTTTCTTCCGGTTGCACGTGTGGCCTCTTCCTCCCCGAGTCACACGTGAGAGGGGGTGTTACAGTATATGTGGATTGTACTAGTCTTTCCCATCAGTTCGGACTTTTGGGATAGTTGGCTAGTGCAGGATACATGACAGCTTGTAAACTTTCAGTGACTCACTGTTAATCATATAGTCAATGTTGCAATCTTGGATATTGCAACACGTAGTGGATGTAACACCAAGGCATCTGTAGGTTACTGAATTACAGATAAATAACACGTGCTTTTTGTTCAACATGCTTTATCAATAGCTTCTAATCCTTGACCGTCTCAAGTTGTGCACATGGTTGATGTTGCAATCTTGAATATTACAATGCACCTTGAACTTAATACCAAGGCATCTCCAAGTGACTAAACATAGAAAAGTGACATGTGGTGTTACTTTAACCTTCACTCACTCATGTTAAACACATGTTTGATGCTGCAATCTTGGATATTGGCTGCAAGTGATTGAACTACAGAAAAATAAGATGGGGAAATCTAGGGCAACTTTCACTGTTAGTTTGATTTCACTGATTGGTTGAAAACAGTTTCCCTGTACTGTATGCTATTTTAAGCATCTAACTCCTTGTCATTCTGATCTCCACATGCAGCTTTCAAGCGCACTTCTCGCCTGGAGGGCATCATCCCTGCTCTGGAGACATCCCACGCGCTCGCCTACCTGGAGAAGCTCTGCCCGACACTGCCTGATGGTGTTAGGGTGGTGCTGAACTGCAGTGGAAGAGGAGACAAGGATGTCCACACAGCGAGCAAGTACCTTGACGTCTAGAGCTCCGGAGAGGCCAAACAATGGTGTCTTTTCCTTTAGCAGTTTTGAAAGCCAAAAAGGGGAACAGTTGCCTAGTGTTATATGAGATACAAATAATCCTGGGAGTCGGTCAGTCACTATAGCTAATTAGCCTTGTTTGTTGTTGTCTCATATCTGAATAAGAACATGTTATATGTCGAAGTTGATAAATAAAGGCTCGCCGCGTGTTGTGCATTACTCTGAAATTCTGAATCTGAGGTGGGTATGTTCTTCGTGGTAGTTGTGCTGGGAAGGAACTGAGGATCCATTTGGTTTGTTACATGGAATTGTCACCGAGCAGTTGGTGCCCTCTCACTGAAAGTTCGTGCAGTTCATGGCCTAGTTTTAGCGTGTTTCTGCATTTGGCCCGACAATTGCAGTCCCCTTTTGACCAAGAAGAAACAGCCAATATATTCACATCACGCAAACAAAACTAGTATTGCAACATCTCTAACAAAACTGAAAGTAGAGAACGACCTGAGTGGATGACATCTCTTCGAAAAACAAACTAAAGCTAGAACCTTCGGTAGAAAATTTCATCTGGCCAAACTAGCAGGGTGGGCAAAGCACGCTTTTCCTTCCGGTATATGGCCGGGAGGTAGTGTGTAGCTTTTCTTCCTCCCGTTACCTTTAAAAAAAAATAAAAAGCTTTAGTTCGGTATTAAATTAATACTGTAATACTCTTAACGGCCATTAGTACAAGTGAGAGATGATGTCAGTAACCAGCTTACAAGACCGGCTAACAAAGAACAGGACACGACGTCTACGAGCCACAGGTGAGGACGACGTGCCCGTCGTTTCCGGAGATCAGGGCTTCGGAAGTCTCTCAGGACGTATTAGAGATATATGTTGTATGTCTAATTTAGGCGCATAGTCGGGTGTGAGTTGTGGTGTGCGTGCGTGTGGTGTGTGTCTGTGCGTCCGAACAGATACTACAACTTGTATAATCAGTTGAGGCTTAAAAAAGACAAAGAACAGGACACCAACAGGTAGACGACAAGTAAAGAAATGAAGAACAACCTATCTATACTATATATAAAAGACAGACGAATTCTCGCGCGGAGAGGCGCCCGGGCACTGTTCACAGCTACAGGGTTTCCTGTAGCGCTACAGTACTACAGGAACCGGGCGATCCCGGCCGTCCGCCGGCGATCCGACGGCCCTCGCGAGGCGTCGATCACGCTTTTGCAAAAAAGCCCTTCACAAAGCTGATAATAGAACCCGCGGTCCACGAGTTAACAAAGCGAAGGACCTCATTGTAATTTCGCAAAAATACGGGGATTTTTTTGTAAAATCGTCAGCACACTCCCCCTTCCCCTCCTCTCTCTCTCGCGCGACGGCCGAAGCCCGCCGCCGCCGCCGACGCGCTGCGCCGCCGCTCCGCCTCTCCCCGGACAGATCTGCGACCACGGGGACCTCCGGCGCCACTCCCTCTCCCTTCTCGCCGCGGATCAGCTCTCGGGGCGCCGCGCCGTCGCCGGGATCGCCGCCGCCGTGCTCTGCGTCCTCCGAAGATCCGACGCCGCGGATTGGTCGCCGCCGGCGACTCCGGCGACCATATGGCTCGCCCCGCCGCCCGTTTGGCTCCCCTCCGCCTCCTCCGGCGACTCCGCGCGGTGCAAGGACCGCGCGCGAGCTCCTCCGGTCGAGCGCGAGCTCGGAGAGCTCCGCGTCGCCGTCTATGGCCGTGCTGACGTCAGCCGACGTCATGATGGGCCGGGCTGGCCAGGCCGGCCTGTTAGCTGGGCCGGGCTGCTGTGCAGCTCGGCCGGCCCCTTTTTTTTTCCAATCTGTTTCTGTTTTCCTTCTTTTTTTTTCTCTGTTTTCATTTTCCTATTTTTAAAAAAATCTTTTACAGCTTGCAAAATATAACTCCAAATAAACAATTTCTGAAAATTAAAATGTTCATTTCAAATACTTCGGGACCTTTTCCAATCTATTTGAAATCCATTGCATAAAAATAAGAAATATATATTACGTACATTGCAAAATTAAAATGTACATTTCAAATGCTTCGGGACCTTTTCCAATCTATTTGAAATCCACTGCATAAAATAAGGAAAATATTACGTGATACATATAAAAAAAAACAAATTCCATTAGAAAAATAAAAAAACAATTTTTTCCCTAAATTAAACGCAACCAAATATCACAAAAAATGTTAACATAAAAAAAAGGCCAATGGGAAATAGAAACATATTCGAACATTCACATTCGCTAAAAAAAAAGAGAGAGAGAGATACTCTAACAAAAGCATATATTAACATGCTCACAAAAAACAAAAACAAAAAAAACTTGCTCTAAATATGGAAATCAATACAAAGAAATTGCAAACGTGTTGGACCCTTCCAAGACACCAAATATTTAAAAATTCTATAAAAGGATATGGAAAAAAAAACTAAAAAAAAAACTACCTACTCACAACGAAATAGAAACATTTTCGATTTTGTAAAATAGTTGGATGTAATCTAAATGAACTTTCTCTAAATATGACATCCAATTGAATAAATGTGTATTTTTCATCCATTGTGAACATTCCAATTCGCTAAATATATATATATATATATATATATATATATATATATATATATCAACATGCTCGCAAAAAAAAATAGAACTATTTACAACTAAATTAAAACATTATTTGTGGGGGAAAAAAACATGCTCCAATTATATGAAGTTGAATTTAAAAAAATACTCTAACTGTGGAATTCAAACTAATAAAAGTGCATTTCCACTCAACATGGATTTAAATTGGAAAATAATAATGGTTAAAAAAACAAATTGCTTAAAAATTGGAGATACTTCAAAATAAATTAACATAATTTATATTAAAAACCAACATATTGGAACTTTTCAAGTTGGTGAAAATTGGATAAAATCCAAATGCACATCCTTTAATTGTGTGAACATGAATTTAATAAATGCTCATATATTGCATTTCCTCTAATAATGGACTTAAACTGAACATACCAATTTGGTTAATATTCTGATGAAATCTAAATGAACTTTCTCTAAATATGGAATTCAACCACTATTAGTGGATAAAATGTTTCTTTCACTTCACAATCCCAACCAATTCACTTAAGAGTCAGTACATAAAGATTTTATTTCATTTCTTCGATTTCTTCTCCACTTCTAAAGTTACCCACCAAATAAAAAGCCTATTCGGGTAGGCCAACTAATTCTCCGGAAAGGATTAGCTGAAATCCCCTAATAGTTATAAACATATTCGAACATTCCAGCTTGCTAAAAAAAATTAAATACTCTAAAATATATCAACATGCCCATAAAAAATGAAAGCCACCTATTTGCACAAAAAAACTAACATTTTGAATAAGCCAATATTTGAATGAAATCCAAATGCAAAACCTCTAATTATGTGATGTTGAAATTTTAATAAATGCTCATGTAATGCATTTCCTCTAATAATGAACTTACATTGAACATTTCAACTTCGTAAATATTTGGATGTAACCTAAATATACTTTATCTAAATATGACATCCAATTGAATAAATGTGAATTTTCCACCCATTGTGGTCTTAAATTACATGATAATGAAAATAAATAAAAACATATTCGAACATTCCAACATGCTAAAAAAACGACACTTTAAAAATATACCAACATGCACAAAAAAAAATTGCAAATATTTACAACAAAAATACAAACATACTAAAAATAAAAACATGTTCGAACAAAACAAAACTACAAGAAAAAAATTGTAAAAAACCAAAAACACCAAGGGCGTAGTGTGACGCCACGCCAAATTCAACGAACAGCAGCCGCTCGGCTACTGTTGCGAGGAACAGTAGCTGCAGTGCTGAGATCCTGGCCGTCAAACGGCGATCCGACGGTCAGCATAGCGCGTTCGTGACGCTTTTGAAAAAACAACCCTCCCGAAACCGAAAATCAAACCCGCAGTCCAACATGTAATGCAGCGAGGGATCTGTTTGCGATTCCGCGAAAACACAAGGATTTTTCTACAATTGTGTGGACTTAAATAAAAAAAAGATATTCTAAGTTGTTGGAAATTTAGATAAAAATCGACACCAACTTCCAACAAAAATCAAGATTTCCAAAGTACATAAAATATGCAACCTACTTATGGCAGAAAAATACAAAAAATGAACACTTCCAAATTAGTGAAAATTTTAAAAAAAGTAAACGACAAATTCCAATGAATTTCAACATTTCCCAATTAGTCAAAATTTAAAGAAGCAATTTAGTGAAATTTTCGATAAAATAGACGACAAATCTCAACAAATTAGGCCATTTTTAAATACAGCGGATGCAGCATATGCTAAAGAAAAAAAATGGAATGTTCAAATGTTATCACTATTTGCAATTAATTCAAACGCACCTTCCCTAATTTAAAAGTAATTCTAATGCATCTTCTCTTAATTAAATTAAATACTCCCACCGAAATACAGACATATTCAACCATTTCACACTATTCAAATATAATCTTCCCAAGAACATTTCGAACAAATTACATACAAACAGGTTATGCTGAAGGACAACAAAAAGGAAAACTTAATTTTTCCAAACAAAACCACCTGAAAAATATGAATAACATATCCAACCGATCAGAATAAAAAAATACTTGCTACTTATGGAAAAAAATGTTTTCAAGTTCCAAAAAATGTATAACATCTCGCAAAAAACCCCTCTTATAAATATATTAAAGGTAAATTTTCCCACAAATGCTTGATTAAATGAATAATTGCATAACATACAAATTCATATCCCTTAATTGTAGATTGAATTTCAATTGCATCTAAAAATTATCAAAAAATGTATTTCCTTTAATTATTCAGCTAAAATAAGCATGTGCTACAAATTCAAAAAAAAATCCCAAATTTCCACACTTCCTAAAAGAAAAAAGATATTTCCCAATTTTTGAAATTTACAACCTTCAAAAATATAGAACCCGAGATACAAATATGTTCAAACATTTCGAACAAAAAAAAAACATACAAACATTCCATAAAATATATCGAGAATGCCATAAAAAAAATTACAATATAGAACCCGAGATACAAATATGTTCGAACATTTGGAACAAAAAAAAACATACAAACATTCCATAAAATACATCGAGAATGCCAAAAAAAAAAAGTTTCATACTTATATCAACTTACAAAATATATTCAGACATCTTCAATTTAGCCAATTTTTTGTGACCATACAAATAGACATTCCCAAAGAAAACAGAAATCAAATTCAATTGGGTTTCCTACTTCCAATTAAATATTGACTTCAAAATACAAATATGTTTGAACATTTCAAATCACTACGGACTTCAATAACCTACACAGTATATAAAAAAAATCCCCCAAAATTGCTGTCTACTCATACCAAAATAAAAAGAACATATTCGAACAATTCAATTTGGCTAACATTTTGCTGAACAACAAAAAACAATATATATATATATATATAACAAGGGCGTGGCGTGACGCCACGCCAAATTCAACTAGTCAAAGTTAAGTCTTCATCCACTAGAGCGCTCAATTACATAGAAGGAGCAATGTCGAGCCACCAAGTGGGAATGGCAAGACCAACTGTAGTGGGCCTTCGTCTACCTCAAAAGGGATAGCCGGCATCACGCGAAGAGAGCACACTGCCTCCTCGCCCTGGCTCGAAGGGCGCCACACCGTCGGTAGACATATAGCTCACACTGAGCACAGTTGGAAACTGGAACCAGAACGCCAGGGGATAAGAAGAAACTCTGAGCACAATCACCTTCGGTAGGCATCCACACCATGAGCCGCACTGCAAACGACCATGAAATTCAGACCTATGCTGACAAGCTGAAGCTATCCAAGGACCCTAGGACGACGCCTCAAGGAAGGGGGAACGAAGCACAGAACCGTCGTCGGTGCCTGGGAGCCAAGGAGGAGTAGAGAGGGGACAGACTCATGACAACGCCTCCAGGAAGGAAACCGACTCTCAGGAGCGCCGCCGTTGCCAACATCGACAAGATCGAAATGGCTTTCGCCCGAGACCTGTCCACCTATCACAAGAGATCCCTACAGCCATGAAACCTCACGCCCAGATGCGCCACTATGGCCCGCCGCCGCAGTTGCCGCTCTAGCCAAGGATTAGGGGCAGACCAATGGGGCAGTACAAAGCGCTGGGCAAGAGGCTAGGGGTCCATGAAGAGGTGACATCGAAAGAGGTTGAGATCGCGGGTGCCTAGATCTGGGCGGGAGCTGCCGCCCTGGCAACTCCTACACTGCGAACGTCTTCCACGCAACCACCTCACCGTCCACACGGCTGAGATAGCTGACCAACACCTGCACATCGCTACCCGCCGAAAAAGCGACACCATGCGTACCGCCTAGAGCCGCCGCTCAAGATCCAGAGAAGACACCCTCGCCGAACACCCATCGGGGCGACGGCAATAAGTGCGTACCCAACCGCCCAGCTACTGTACCGGCACACCTACACCACCACACCATGCTGACACCGGCAAGGAACCTTCACGGACACAAAAAATGGCGCCTTTCAAATCTGAACTGCCCGGGAGGAAGCGCGTCAGATCCGGCAAAGGAAAACGAGGGGCAGGCTTGGGGACTCCGTCCATGGCCGTGGAGCAACCATCGCATCCGGCGGAGCAACAGGCACCAACAGGTCCATGCTAGCACGGGGACCACCCAGTCGGATGAGTATTAACCTAGTTCTTAGTAAGGTGACGTTGTTAAATCTTAGTTGCACCCATCACGATGTAAATCTAACGGTTTAGAACATTATTCTTAGTTGCAACTCTACTTATAGCTGATTTTTTTTAGTTGCAACCCAACTTACATCTCAAATTGCAACTAACAGGTGCACGAATCTAACTTAATTCTCAGATTGGTTAGAATTAGCAAAACCGTACTGTATATATAAAGTTCACAACCGAGTACTGTGCTGTACAAAGCGAACATCTAGAGTATCGATCGACACAGATTATTCGATGCGCTTGAGATCCAGGTTTTTGATTCATAATAAAAACACTTATATACTAGTGGAAAAAGCCTTATTGGTACCGGTTCTAAAGGACCTTTAGTACCGGTTAGACAACCGGTACTAATTAATCGGGACTAAAGGTCCCCCACCTTTAGTACCGGTTCCTTACGAACCGGTACTAAAGGTTCCTCCACGTGGCCCCGGAGGAGCCCGCGGGGCTGGAGACCTTTGGTACCGGTTCGTAACACGAACCGGTACTAAAGGTTGGCCCCTTTTTTTTCTCTTTTCGATTTTTTTTTTTCAAAAAAAAAATTCAAATTTTTTTCCCAAATTTTTTATTTGAATTGTTTAACCACTTAATCACACTATACACACATTTATCACTAAGCATTCTTAATTTCAATCTAAATTACTCGATTCTACTAACACTTCCCCACAGGTCACCCATCCTCAGACTACTCCAGCCCTAGCACGCTTAACTTCTTAGTTCCTTCCCTATGAGCGACCTACAAACAACTAATGCTTACCTGACAATAGTATCCAATCAATCCTATTAACCCATGGACTATGATGTCACACACATTTATTTTATGAATCGAAATAATTATTTAAATAAAAAGAAATGAATCATTAATAATAATCTTGAATTAAAATATTCTTGAATGCAAATAATAATTAACTTATTTGCCTTTTTCCATTTAATATTGAATAATTCATATCTGCAAATCCGTAAATCAAAATTTGACAAATAATATGTCCAAATCGATTAGAAAAATGAGAGAAATCCAAATATGACATCCATATCATCCATAACCCAACTCTTGACAAGTTTTCCTCCGGCTTGTCCAATCGGGGACTATCACGCTATAAGTGCATGTAAACTCCCTAGAGAGAAGTGGATTCTGATGAAGCAGGTCACACCCCGGAGTGCAATCTTTGCAATCCAAAACATATAACACACTTTTACACACATGGTATGGAACCCACTAGCTTGTGGTGGGAACCCGACACTCCGGAGCCCAACTCTGGTGAAACACTAGCCCCGTTGGAGAAAAACCAGGCTTATAAGACTAAAGCCGGTACCGGCGTCAAAATGGGGTAGAAAAGTGTAACTAGTTGCTTGGTTGTGTTAGGCTAGGCCCTAGGAAGTCACAAGACAAAGGTATATAACCCTGCTCTTGACTAATTTCCCTCATGTTTGTCCGATATGGGACTTTCACGCTCTAAGTCATGAAAACTCCCTAGAGAGAAGTGGATGTCGGTGAAGCAGGTCACACCCCGGAGTGCAATACCATTACCTATAACACACAAATATGTTTTTTTCGAGTGCGAAAAATGGGTTTTCATATTTATTGAAAAAAACCATTTTCCATTTTTCGAGTGCGAAAAATGGGTTTTTTGTGAAGCAGCAACCACAAATATGTTGCAAAAATTGGGACATGCATTTTTTGAGTACACTAGACCATGTTAGATTCACAAATAACCAAAGTGTTGGCTGTGAAAAGGTTTCCATGCTCCTCTTTTGAAAATGACAAATTCCTGCCGATTCAGTTGGAAACGGGTAAAATTTGAACTGCAGGTGCATCGTAGTTTGCTCATGATTTTTGGGAAAAATCATTTTTAGGTACACAACTACCTATTTCATCAGAGATATACAAATAGTTTCTCAATATTCAATCCCTACCTACGAACGGTCGTGCCCGCCGTCTTGACTTTTTCCTGAAACCGGCATAGAAAATTCTACAAAATTCACAAAAATTCAAAATGGTGTAAGACCTTCGTGTGGTGTCATTATATATGCCCTAGTATCCACCAAAAATAATAGACTTGGAATACCAAAGTTCTGTTGAAAATGTTTTCAAAGAAACGAGCTATCTCCTACGAACATTCTAGGGTTTCGGGCCAAATGACGGGTGTTTTGGCCACATCCATGGCATAGTTTGCTAAAATGTGCCCATATTCCACACAAACATGCATCTTGGAAGCACGAACAATGTTCACGGAGGAAGTTTTCATATTTATTGGAAAAAAAAACCATTTTCCATTTTTGAGTGCGAAAAATGGTTTTTTTTTGTGAAGCAGCAACCACAAATATGTTGCAAAAATTGGGACATGCATTTTTTGAGTACACTAGACCATGTTAGATTCACAAATAACCAAAGTGTTGGCTGTGAAAAGGTTTCCATGCACCTCTTTTGAAAATGACAAATTCCTGCCGATTCAGTTGGAAACGGGTAAACTTTGAACCGCAGGTGCATCGTAGTTTGCTCATGATTTTTGGGAAAAATCATTTTTAGGTACACAACTACCTATTTCATCAGAGATATACAAAGAGTTTCTCAATATTCAACCCCTAGCTACGATCGGTCGTGCCCGCCGTCTTGACTTTTTCCTGAAACCGGCATAGAAAATTCTACAAAATTCACAAAAATTCAAAATGGTGTAATACCTTCGCGTGGTGTCATTATATATGCCCTAGTATCCACAAAAAATAATAGACTTGGAATACCAAAGTTCTGTTGAAAATGTTTTCAAAGAAACGAGCTATCTCCTACGAACATTCTAGGGTTTCGGGCCAAATGACGGGTGTTTTTGCCACATCCATGGCATAGTTTGCTAAAATGTGGCCATATTCCACACAAACATGGATCTTGAAAGCACGAACAATGTTCACGGAGGAAGTTTTCATATTTATTAGCAAAAAGACATTTTCCATTTTTCGAGTGCGAAAAATGGGTTTTTTTGTGAAGCAGCAACCACAAATATGTTGCAAAAATTGGGACATGCATTTTTTGAGTACACTAGACCATGTTAGATTCACAAATAACCAAAGTGTTGGCTGTGAAAAGTTTTCCATGCACCTCTTTTGAAAATGACAAATTCCTACCGATTCAGTTGGAAACGGGTAAAATTTGAACTGCATGTGCATCGTAGTTTGCTCATGATTTTTGGGAAAAAACATTTTTAGGTACACAACTACCTATTTCATCAGAGATATACAAAGAGTTTCTCAATATTCAACCCCTAGCTACGAACGGTCGTGCCCGCCGTCTTGACTTTTTCCTGAAACCGGCATAGAAAATTCTACAAAATTCACAAAAATTCAAAATGGTGTAAGACCTTCGCGTGGTGTCATTATATATGCCCTAGTATCCACAAAAAATAATAGACTTGGAATACCAAAGTTCTGTTGAAAATGTTTTCAAAGAAACGAGCTTGAACATGGTACCACATAACTTTTGGTTGGATTCCGACGCTCCGGAGCCCCTCTTCGGTGAAACCCTAGTTTGAACATGGAATTTTTTGTCCTTGCTAATGGATTTTTTTTGAAGAATATAGTTTAAACAATGTGTATGATGATGTAGATCTACTTCTTCTCTTCGAAACGAGCTAAAGAACATCGAAATCCGAGTTCCAATGCAAAAGTTATGCTCAAAACGGTGAGTGAGTAAAAAAAAACAGAGGAAACCCTTTAGTACCGGTTCGTGATACGAACCGGTACTAAAGAGTGCGCGACCCTAAAGATGAAGTTCGAACCGGTACTAAAGGTTGCCGGCGCCCTGGGCAGTGGAACCGGTACTAATGCTACCTTTAGTACCGGTTCGTAAGGAAACCGGTACTAAAGGTAAAATCCTTTAGCCTGTTTTCTACTAGTGTATCAGGAAATAAACTCAAGATGAAATCAACGAGACGAGAGTTTCACACGAGAGCACGTACCAATAGGGAATTATATGGATGTAAAAAACAGATCTTGCTAGTATTGCAACATCTCTTCAATCGAGTGACACCTAACAAAACCGAAACTAGAGAACGACATGAGTGGATGACGTCTCTGCAAAGACACCAAACAAAACCAAGAGTAGCTAGAACCTTATTCAGGTAGAAAATTCCCTATGTCCGCAGTGTAAAGATTACACGTGTGCTTCACCCCGATACAAAGAAGAACCCGATCACTGGCATACGGCCGAGATGGGGTAGAGGTCGAGGCGCGTGTAGCTGGTGTAGACGAAGGAGACGTTGCCGTTCTGCCCGATCGTGTGGCCGTTGTTGAGGAGGCAGACGCCGGGGCGGATGACTCGGAGCAGCTTGGGGTCGACGGGGACGACGGAGCGGAAGTTGCCGCAACGCAGGCGGATCTTCGAGATGATGCAGGGCCTGCCGGTGCGCTCGTCGCCGGCGCACTGGTTCACCACGTCCACCCTGTACTTCGCCGAGCCGTCGGGCTGAGGCTCGCCGAGGCTCTGCGTTATGACGAGGTCCTTCTGGAGGTTGCAGAGGCCGGGCGGGGTGGCGAAGGTCGAGGCCACGAGGACGGTGGCCATGAGCACGACGATGGAGCTAGGGATCGTCGTCGTCATGCTGGAGTTGTTGATTAACGCGCCGGCGGATCGGAAGTTGAGAGGTAGGCCGTATGATCCAATCGGCTACGGTGCGGCCGGATTTATATACATGCAGTGCAGACATATATATGGAGAGTGAACAAATTATATGGAATAATCATAAATATTTGTGATTCTTGGCTATTTAATTAGACGTATCAGATTATGAATGGCGAAGATATTCTTGCCACTAATTGTTGGTCCGTTATGGAAATTTTATGTTGCGTAAGATACAATCCAAATGGTACACTACATTTGATTAGGGCAAATACAACGGTCGACAAGTCACGTCTTATCTTAACCATCCACATCATCTTGAAAAGAAAAAAGAAGTTGTACAATGCATTATCTCTTATAGCCATTTTTAATAATTAATGAGATTTAATTATTTTTTATAGAAAATTATATTTCTGAGGAAGACATATGGTACAGTGAAGAAAAAAGGCTTCATTTGTTTTTAAGAGATTATTTCTTGCAGGGGCGGACCCAGAGAATTTACTCAGTGGGGGCACAAAGTTTGACTGGGGGCGCTTTTATAGTAATTTTTTTTAGATAAAAGGCGATAACGTCCGACTTTAAATTAATAAAGCCCCAAACGGCTCAGAAGTTACAGGATGCTGAAAGATCAGCTTACAAGACCACAAAGAAGAACAAGCAAAACAAAAAATAAGCATGACACAGAGCTTGATCGTCGAGGTCCTCATCCACCAAAGTAGAGAAACACCATGAGGCACGAAGAGGAGGCACTTGGAGGAGGAACTAGTCGTCGAGGAAGAAAGCGGTATCGTTTGCTCCAATCAGGCAAGCCCGTGTCAAAACATCTCCGCCTCTGACGCCGAAAAGGACCCCTGTCCCCTCGCCCTGGCTCGAAAGGCGTCGCACCGTCAGACGGCAGAGTCGCTCACCCTGAGCTCAAACGGAGAGGATGACACATCAGCCACTGAACCACAACCAACCAAAACTCCTAACCAGGCCTAGCTCACCGGAAGAGCCTCATCGCCACCACCACAGCAGTCCACTTGGTCTTGACGTAAGGATCAAGAGCGGCAAAGTAGAAGCGACGACACAAAAGAAAGGACACACCACCATCGTCATGAAAGGTTGTCTCAAAGGAGAGACTGACTACCGAGGGAGAGGGAGATGCCGCCGAGATACGGTACAACCGCCGAAAGCCAACCACCACTAGCAACTCAGCTCGCTCGAAGACCTTAAGCTTCCAAGACGGCGCCTCCAAGAAGGAAACAACGTCAACACGCTGCCGCCGCCCAATCCAATAAGGAGTTAGAGTTTTGATCCGAAAGCGGAAGGCGGAGATGGGAACCTTAACGACGCCTCCAAGAAGGTAAACGATGCCCACTGGCACCGTCGCCGTCATGGCCGACAACCAGTCAAGAATTTCTCCCGGAGTCCCATCCCTTACGAGCATCCGACCCACACAAATCTGCAGGGGAGGAAGGTGAGACGAGAGCAAGAAGTGCATGCTGCTTTGAATCCACGAGCAGCCACCGGAGCGCCCCTCGCGTTGTGACCAAAACTCTCGCCGCCTCCTCCCGCCCACGCGGCCAAGCAGGAGGACAGCCAGGATCCACGGACGCCACTCAGCCGCAGAGACAGCGTTGTCCACCATACCCAAGGCCGCCGCCCCGGCATCCAAACTCCCTGAACCATCAGCCCAAGCAACCGAAGAACACAGGCATCCAAGGAGCAGCAGACGCCATCTAGCCCACAACCCCGCAGAAGGCACCAACTTGGTCGGCAACAAACCCACATCTGGCTGGCCGCAAACTTGTGCATCCCGGATCTAGCGCACAATACATCACAGAGAGAGAGAAACAGATGGGGAAGAGAGGCATCGGGAGCAAGCACGCCGGAGCAGCACCACGCCGACGATGGGTGGCTGGACCCCAGTCCAAGATCCACCTCTCCCCACCTCGACCTAGGTGAATCCAAGGTCACCCTGACCAGATCCACCATGCCAGATCTTACTGCTTGAAGCCTCTGCTCAGATCCGCAGCGTGAAGCACCAGGGGTCTCCTCCCTAGACGGAGGACGACGAAGGGGACCAGCCTGCGCTGACGAGCTCAGTGGACGAGACCTGCCTCCACGGGAGCTTGGCAGACAGGAACGGTTGTGCCCCACCGAGGAAGACGGAAGCACACGGAGGAGGCCTCGCCGTCGCCGTCCTCGACTGCAGCGCGGGCTTACCTGCCGGCAATCTCTGGCGGCGGCGAGGTTAACGACTGGGAAGGAAAGGGCGGCTGCGGCAAGGAAGGGTCGCCTCCCGAGTCGCCCCGAGAGGAGCGACGCGGGGGCTGGTCGGGTCTCCTGTATAAACTAGCTAGGGGACTTAACACATCTTTTATAGTAAATTCAAAATTTTCAAATATTTTTTTCAAACATCAAAAGTATTTGCCAAATTTGAGTGGGGGCATAGGCCCCCACTCAGCTCTTCTTGGGTCCACCCCTGATTTGTTGGGCATGTACAATGGGATAAGCTTCTTTTAGTGTTGCCACGTCGGATTTTTGCTTAGTTGGAGGAGAGAGAATGATGAAAGAGATGGTTGTCTTATGTTAGTTAAGGGATGATCTCTTAAAAAAAATAAGAGAAGCCATTTTCTCTATTGTACCAGATGTCTTCTCTTAAAAACACAATTTTCTACTAAAAGATAATTAATTATCATTAATTGTTAAGGATGGCAATAAGATATAATGCATTGTGCAATCTAATTTTTTTTCATTCTCTAGATGATGTGGTTGGCTAAGAGAAGACATACCTTCTCTACCATTGTACATGCCCTTAGCGAAGAGAAGAGAACCTTCTCTTTCATCATTCGCCTACTCCAACTGAGCGAAAATCCTATATGGCAACTCTAAGAGAAGACTTACATCACCATTGTACATGCCCCCTTAGTAGATAGCTTGTTTGCAAGTTTAAAATAAGATTCTAATCATAGAGTCCTGATTTACAAGATTTCTCTGTAGATTTTTGTAAATATAAAAAAACTTCCCCATGTTAGTTTGTTCATTGATTTAGGATTTGCGTTTCGTAAGGATCCTTATCTATTTCGAACGAAAATTTCTAGTAATTCATATCTACAAGAAAATAATACAAAATCCTCTACGGTGAAACTAAATCATGTGTTTCATGAAAGAATGATACTATAATAATGTCCTTTAGTATTTTTTCCTTTTTACCAGCAAATATCCAAATATCGCCAATATTAGAGTACATTATGCTGTATTTTATGGACTCAACTGAGAAGTTGAGAGGTAGCCCTTAGGATCCAATCGACGACAGTGCGGCTGGATTTATATACATGCATTTCCCTGCATGCCCCCCCCCGCCCTTCCAAAAAGACCAATTGACATGACCATGCATTGAAGAGTTGTATACGACCTTAATTTATTTTATTTATTCAACAAGTACTACCAAAAGTCTTAGAACGATCATACAAATCGAAGCCATCAAACAAGGTGACAACAAACCACCAACTAGCACAACGATACATAACAAACGGTTTTTATGACCTGGCCACAACCATCGTTGGCTCACACGCTAAATCAAGAGATAGTGTCTCATGCGCATGCTTCTCAAGTCACCTTAGTCATCTTCCGCCAACCCATCTCTGTGGTGTATATCAAAGCTCTGACCTGCCATCGACGCTGCCACAACGCCAGGCATCACCACCACCATGCCTGTGTCCATCGTCACGTATCTGTCACCGAGACCCAATGCCGCCACTTCACGAGACTCGCTGATACGTGTCAGACGTATCTATAATTTTTTATTGATCCATGCTAGTTTTGTGATGTTGTCACATGTTTCTACTATCTTATTATATCATTTTTATGCATTTTGTCGGACTAACCTATTGACAAAATGCCTAGTGCCAGTTTCCTGTTTTTGCTGTCTTTTGTTTCAGAAACTTACCACAGGAAATATTCTCGGACTGCGCTGAAAATTTACGAGGATTTTTTATTCGCCAAGACGGAGTTTCAGTCCAGAGGGCAGCCCTGGGGGCCACCCACAGGGCAGGGACGACCCCCAGCCACGGCCTGCCCTAGGGCGGCGGGTGGGACCCTCCCCTGCTCCTGGTGGGTCCCCTCGGCCCCCTCCGACGCCTATAAAATCAGATTAATCTCAAAAACGTCGAGGCGGCCATTATTTTCCAGAGAAGTCACCTCGAGGCGCCGCCACCATAACCCTACTTCAGGGGGATTCTGAAGCTGATCCCGGCACCCTGCCAGAGGGGAGATCAATCCCGGAGGGCTCTTCATCGCCATGCCTTCCTCCGGGATGATTTGTGAGTAGTCCCACCTTGGACTACTGATACGTGTCAAACGTATATATAATTTTTGATTCATCCATGCTAGTTTTTTATGTTGTCACATGTTTGAACTATCTTATTACATCATTTTTATGCATTTTGTCGGACTAACCTATTGACAAGATGCCTACTGCCAGTTTCCTGTTTTTGCTGTCTTTTCGTTTCATAAACTTACCGCGGGAAATATTCTCGAAATGCGCTAAAAATTTACGAAGATTTTTTATTCACCAAGACGAAGTTTCAGTCCAGAGGGCAGCCCTGGGGCCACCCACAGGGTAGGGACGACCCCCAGCCGCGGCCTGCCCTAGGGCGGTGGGTGGGACACGCCCCTGCTCCTGGTGGGTCCCCTTGGCCCCCTCCGACGCCTATAAAATTAGATTAATCCCAAAAACATCGAGGTGGCCATTATTTTCCAGAAAAGTCACCCCGAGGCGCTGCCACCATAAACCTTAGTTTGGGGGTAATTCTGAAGCTGATCCCGGCACCCTGCCGGAGGGGAGATCGATCCCTGAGGGCTCTTCATCGCCATGCCTTCCTCTGGAATGATTTGTGAGTAGTCCCACCTTGGACTACGGATCCATGGCAGTAGCTAGATGGTAGTCTCTCTCCCTTGTGCTTCATGTATTATGATCTTGTGAGCTGCTGATACGTGTCAAATGTATCTATAATTTTTGATTGATCCATGCTAGTTTTGTGATGTTGTCACATGTTTCTACAATCTTATTACACCACTTTTATGCATTTTGTCGGACTAACCTATTGACAAAATGCCTAGTGCTAGTTTCCTGTTTTTGTTGTCTTTTCGTTTCAGAAACTTACCACAGGAAATATTATCGGAATGTTCTGAAAATTTACGAGGATTTTTTATTCGTCAAGACGGAGTTTCAGTCCAGAGGGCAGCCCTGGGGGCCACCCACAGGGCAGGGACTACCCCCAGCCGTGGCTGCCCTAAGGCGGCGGGTGGGACCCACCCCTGCTCTTGGTGGGTCCCCTCGGCCCCCTTCGATGCCTATAAAATCATATTAATCCCAAAAACGTCGAGGCGGCCATTATTTTCCAGAGAAGTCACCCCGAGGCGCCGCCACCATAAACCCTAGTTCGGGGGGTGATTCTGAAGCTGATCCCGGCACCCTACCGCAGGGGAGATCGATCCCGGAGGGCTGTTCACCATGCCTTCCTCCGGGATGATTTGTGAGTAGTCCCACCTTGGACTACGGGTCCATGGCAGTATCTAGATGGTAGTCTCTCTCCCTTGTGCTTCATGTATTATGATCTTGTGAGCTGCCTAACATGATGAAGATCGATTATTGTAATGCTATGTGATGCGTTTGCTGGAATCTGATGGATTATGAAGTTATGATCATATTGTGCATGATTCTTATATGTTGATTTATGTTCTTATATGCTCTCCGATGTGTGTAGTTACTTTGGCCAAGTGATTGTGTGTATCTCCAAGAGCGAGTATTTATGCTGGATAGTGGGTTCATGTCCCCTTTTGTTCCTGGGCACGAGTGACAGAAACGTCTAAGGGCGAGGGTGTGCTGTTGCTACTAAGGTTAAAACAGCGGTGTTAATGTCTCTTTTGATATTAGTATTGCTTACTTCATGCGCTTTACTTAATGCAAATGTCTGTTGCTTGCAACTTAATACCGTTGGGTGACAGGCTGGATAGCAATCCCACGGTGGACTTTTTAGACAAAGATGCAGTTGGACTCAACGGTCTTTGTTCATTGTCGTGATGCCTACATAAATATTATCATGTTCTCTATGTCATAGCTAGATTAAGTTTTTGCTATAATCTTGTCAATTGCCTAGCTGTAATTTGTTTACCCATCATATGAGTGTTTTATTTACTTCAGACTCCACTAGTGAACCCATGGCCCCCGGTCCATCTTTTTACATTGAATGCAACCTTTATTCATCACTTTTCATCATCATTACTCCTCTGGTACACTTTCATATTTTCATCTATTTCACTATACAATTAACCGCTTTGTTTTCTGCGAGACCGGAAAGATGAGGTTGTCTTTGGGGACACCTGTGGAGGCGAAGGCGGTGGGGATGAGGTTGTCTTCGGACCCTTTTGTGACTGTTTCCATGGGTGGACAGGCCACCACCCCCATTGGTTCTCACATCTTCCATCATCGCAACCACTAGACGAATCCTAGATTGGACCCTTGGCCACATCTCCCAGCATCACCACCATCGGAAAAATCCTTGACCTAAGGCTACCAAAGGATGAGCTCTTACCTTCCTGCGTGAAAGCGGAACGACGACGCACTAGGCGCTCCGTCGACGAGGACTTGGCATACTCCAATCCCTTCAAGAGAAACCCCCTAAGGGTGACTTTTCGAAGCACCAGATGAAGCAAAGCACCGCTCATCACCGTCTGACATGTCGCTCACTCTTGCACATTGTCGGAGCTCGCACCCGCGAGAGCCTAGAAGCGGGAGCCAAGTCCCGCACGGACAACAACGATACCGGCGAGGGGAGCGATCCGAGTGACCCCCACGTGTTGGCCACGGTGTTGCACTCCTTGTCACGAAAGCGAAGCATAATAGTCATATTCTCCTTCAAAACTTCCACGAATTGCAACCCAGCTAAGAATTGCTCAGTTGAGTGTGTGACGCTTAGTGCCCCCCACAAAATATAGTAAGTTTACTCTAGTACTATTGACGAAATTTGCGGTAAAAGGTAGAAATACAAAAATACATTATTAGATTATCATTATTTAATGAAACACATTACTTAGTTTCACCATGGAATCCGCAAAAAGAAAAGGTTTCACCATGGGAGATTTTGTATTTTTTCTCGTAGATATGAATGATTGGAAATTTTCGTTCGAAATAGATATTTCACTATAATTTTTTAGGAAACCCGATCCTAAATAAATGAACAAACTAACATGGGAAAGTTAATGTTTCTATGGACAGGAGACCGACGGGGAAATCCTAAATCAAAAGGCCCTCGCTTGATGTAGTATGAAAATTGTAGCTTACGAAAAGTCTACAGGTATAGTCCTGATATGGCCACTTACAGGTCACCTCCCATGGCGGCGATGAGGAAAAACCCTAAATTTCCGCCACCCCACCCCCATCCCCTTCGTCTTGCCGCCGGAGGTTGCCCTCGAGCAAAGCTTGGGCAGGCCCCAAGTAAAGTGGCGGCAGGGCACTCGGTTCCCAGACGATTCCCTTAGTGGCGCGGTGCAGACTCCCGATGCCGCGGACTACGGTGGTTCCTAGCAGTGGTGCGACCACTCATGGTGCGTGTTCGTCTAGCTCCAGCTAATGTGGCTCCGGTGAGTCAGATCGTGGAGGTTGCCTCCAGATCAAGTTCGCGTGGGTCCTTCTACTCCGATGGGTCCGGTTCGGCTTGCCGGCGATGAGGTCTCTGAAAGTGATCAGTCCGATGTACATGATGTTGGATGGAGATTTGGGGAGCAGGTCCGGATGTGTAAACCTTGTTTCATATGGTGCTAGCGCTGGTGATGGCGACGCCTGAAGGCATCGCCGAGATGTATCTCACACCTCTCTCCGCTACCCTCCGAGGGAAACCCTCTTTCGAACAGATGACGGCGGCGTGCTCATCTCTCCCCCCCCCATGGGGGCATCATTATTGGAGGTGTACATCGGTGTGAGGGACCAGTGAATGATTTTAGTAATGGAACGGCGTGTTTGTATCGCATCCATGACGGCGAGTGATGATCGGTGATGGTAGCGTTGGGTTGTGCCCCAAGCGAAGGCGTGGATGTAGTAAGTAGCAGTTTTCCCTCGTTAACGAACCGAGGTTTATCGAACTAGTAGGACTTTGAAATCAACAACAAAGTGAATGTTGAAGATCTCTGACGCTTAATCTTCAACAGACATGGACCTGCACACACTCAGCCAATTACTTTGCCCCCAATGACGTAAAGGTTGTCAATCTTTCCGGTCTCACAGACAACAAAGCGGTTAATTGTACAGTGAAATAGATGAAAATATGAAAGAGGACCAGAGTAGTAATGATGATGAAAAGTTATAAATAAAGGTTAAATTCAATGTAAAAATATGGACCGGGGGCCATGGGTTCACTAGTGTAGTCTGAAGTAAATAAAACACTCATATGATGGGTAAACAAATTACATCTAGGCAATTGACAAGATTATAACACAAACTTAATCTAGCTATGACATAGAGAACATGATAATATTTATGTAGGCATCACGACAATGAACAAAGACCGTTGAGTCCAACTGCATCTTTGTCTAAAAATTCCACCATGGTTGCCCCCATGTGTGGTTTTGGTAATTAATGACAATTTCTATGGACTAATGTTTGTATTGAGCTATACTTGTAGGTGTGTCCATTTGCATTGCTTGATCTCCATTTGTTGGAGTCAAGGCTAAGGGAAGAAAATTATGTGTTGATCAAGGCTATGTGCGTGTTGATCGACACTCAAGTCCAAGTGAAGATATGCCGGAGAGTGCTTCTCCCTTTTACCGGAAGTACCGGGCCTTTTCCCGGAAGTTCCGGCCTCGCGGGTTTTCGCAGAGGGTCCGGAAGTAGGTCCAGAACTACCGTGCAACCAGAAGTACTGGACCATTTCCCGGTAGTACCGGCCCTGCGGGTTTTTGCTGCTAGCCGTTGGCTGGCTGGTTTTGTGCAGGGCGGTAGTACCGCCCTTTGGGCCGGTACTACCGGCCCTGCGGATTTTTTCTTCAGAGTGCCGTTGGAGGGCAGTTTTGCGCAGGGCGGTAGTACCGCCCTTTGGGCCGGTACTACCGGCCCTGCGTGAATCTGAGCCCAACGGCCAGTTTTTTCAGGGAACCTATTTAAGGGGACTTTCTTCCCCAATGGTTTTTTGAACATCTTGAGCTCACTCACTCTCTCTCTCCTCCATTGTTGCAAACTTGTGAGTTTGATTGCTCCACTTCCCTCCAATGATTCTTGCCCATTTTTAGGGAAACAAGAGAGGAGATCTAGATCTACCATTCCACCAATCCATTCCTCCTCTAAGTGAGGGGAACCTAGTATATCTAGATTTTGGTGTTCTTGGTGTTTCTCCTTGTTCTTCTTCTTAAATCCCTCCATAGCATTAGTTACTTTGGTTGGATTTTGTTGAGAAGGATTTGACCACTTAGTGTGTTCTTGCCTTTTGTATTAGTTGCATCGGGTTGTGCTCTCCACGAAGATTCGTGGGATTGAAGGTTGAGAAGCTTATTACTCTTGGGTGCATTGTGTTCCCAAGAGCTTGTGCCTCTTGGGTGCATTGTGTACCCTAGACGGTTGGTGGTGCCGCGAAGACTTCGTGTTGTGAAGCTTCGGCAAGATTTGGGAGCCCCCAATTGAGTTGTGGGTGTGTGCCCCAAGAACGGTGTAAAGGCTCCGGATTCCGCCTCGAAGGATTCCGATAGTGGAAGGTGAACCAAACCCTTGGGTGCGGTTCATCGGAGAATAGGGTGAGCCTTTATGGCATCTTGAGTAGGCCTCTTGTGGCGAGATCACACCCCTCCAACGAGACGTACTCCCTTAAGGAGGAACTCAGGAATACATCCTCGTCTCCGCGTGCCTCGGTTATTTCTATACCCGAGCTATTTACTTATGCAATTTACATTGTGATAGCCTTCGTGCTTGAAGTTTTATATCTTGCTATCACCTTGTTGCTTGCCTGGCTTAGCATAAGTTGTTGGTGCACATAGGTGAACCTAGTATATTAGGTTGTTGGCTTGTTAATTTAAACACATAGTTTTATTCCGCAATTATCAACCCTTAAACCGGAAAAGTTTCAATCGCCTATTCACCCCCCCAGGCGACATCTCGGCATAGTTTGCTCTTTCAATTGGTATCAGAGCCTCATCTCTCTTGTTTGGCTTTACCGCCTAGAGAGTAAAGATGTCATTTAGAGGATTGGTGCATGATCACACTTTTATATTCGATGGCACAAATTTTAATGTTTGGAAAACTCATATGCTTAGTCACTTACGGGTCTTGGACCCCAATATTGAGCGTATCTTAGATATAGGTTTTTCTCCTCCAAAGGATTACGAAAGTACGACTTTAGAGGATGAGAAAAACTTATATCTAGATGCTCTAGCTTCTAATGAGTTTTACAAATTTGTGAGTATTGTAGTTTTTGAGTCGATAATGCCTCTCCGGGGCGCTCATGAATTGTGGACAAAGCTTCAAGATAAATACGTCAGGTC
>QRDG01001261.1:1007054-1138527 GCA_012064385.1 Puccinellia tenuiflora
GATAATAATAATGATAATAATGATGAGATGATGATGAGAAAAATGATGATGCCCTCCTTCATAATAAAGGTTTAATGATTCTTAAGGCTCTTTCAAAGAATAAAAATGCTTGTGATAACCTCTATGAAATTATGAGCACTCTTGTTGAGCGCCGGGAAACTATTGAGGCTTTGGAAGCTAGCCTTGAAGAAAAGGGTAAGATTGAAAGAGATGATGCTATGGAAAAGGCATCGCTAGAAGATGCTCTTGAGGAAGAGCAAGAGACTCGGGCTTCTCTTGAGGAGAAAACTAGAATCTATTGAGGAGTCTCATAATGAAATAATTGCTAAAAGCATTAAAGAACGTGACCATGCTCATGCAAAATATAAAGTGTTTAAAATGGAAAATTCTAGATTGAATAATGAGCTTGTCATGTTGTCTTCTTCCATTCCTAATGCTAATGATGATTGTGCTACTAACTCCACTTCTTGTGAAGCATCTACTTTGAAGGAGAATGTTGAGCTAAGGGCTCAACTTAAGTTGCTAACAAGCAAGTATAGGAAGTTGGAAGAAAGTCATGAAAAGCTATCTAGCTCTAATGATGATCTTCTAGCATCCTATGCTAGTCTAAAGTTAGCTCATGAGGCTATCACTACCAAGGTAACATCTTGTGATCCTCATGTGGACAATAGCACAACTCTAACTAAAAATGCTATATTGCCATGTGCTAGTCCTAGTAGTTCATCCACTCAAAATGTTGGTACATCATGTGATGAATTACTTTTATTGCCTTGTTGCTCTAACAATGAAGCTTCTACTTCCTCTAGTGCTTTTGTTGCCACTAACCATGTAGAGGAAATAAAAGACCTCAAGGCCCAAGTCACTTCTTTGAAGAAAGACTTGGAAAAGCGTCATGAAGGGAAGAGTGCACTTAACAACATGTTGAGTGTGCAACAATCCCCAAATGACAAGAGTGGACTTGGATTCAACTCCAACAACAAGATCAAGTCCAAGTTTGAGAAGAAGAAGGGCCAAGTTCAAGTTAAGAATCCGGACAAGATCATTTGCTTCAAGTGCAAGCTAGAAGGGCACCATGTTCGGGATTTCCCAACGAAGAAGAAGTCTCTTAGTGAGAAGCAACTAGGGAAGTGGCCTCTTGTTCTATCGCGTGCTCAACCACGTGTTGAACAATGGCCACCTCCTAAGAAGACTCAAGACAATGCTCCTCAAGTTGAGGAGCCTATTAAGAAGAAAGAGAAGAGTCGATGTTGCTACCTTTGCTGTGGCAAGGGTCACTTTGCTTCTTCATGCACTATCGGTAATGTATCCAACCCTATCATAGTCGATGATGCTTATTCTCTTGTGAAGGATGTAATTGGCAATGTGTTTGCCAAATATGTGGGGACTTAAAGTGGTGGTCAAGAAAAGAACCATTTGGGTTCCCAAGCCTACTGTGACTAACCTCTTAGGACCCAACTTGGTTGGGGACCAACAAGCTTCAACTTGATCAATAGGTGTTGGTGGAGGACATTGGAGACTTGGCTACTTTTGAAGAAATAAGGGATCTTCATGGTTATATTTCCTCAAGCCAAGTCAATTGGAATATATTGCTCTATCTCATATCCAATGATTCCTCCTTGCGGTAACTTGTATTTAATTCATATATACATTGAAAGTTGCTTGCTCCCTTGCATGTGTTAGTTTTGTTCCTAGCATGTGTTTGTATATGATATGCTACTTTCCTACTTGTCTTGTTATTCAAGGTTGTGTATGATAGTTGTGTATCATGTATGTGTAACTTGTGTGTTGAGCTTTATTGGATCTTGTGTGGATTTCATTTGGCTCTTTTGAGATATTAATGGACTATCCCATTTTGGGGGAGTGATGTGCTTTGTGCACCTCACAAACCTAAAAATGTGTGTACATGAGGCACACCACCTAGTACTGATATTTCAATATTATCTAGTTACTATGTGGTCTGTCATTTTCATGAGAAATTCAAATTCTACAATGTCCATTAATTTCTCTAGTTGGTCTTATTTGCCTCTTGTTTAAAAATAATGAATCATCACATTATGGGGGAGTAATAAGCTATGTGCATATTACAATCCCACAAAATGTGAACATTTGAGGTTTGCCACTTAGATTTGATTTTGTAATTTATCTTACTCCTATGTGGCATGTTTTCTCGAACAAGTTCTAAATTTCTTTGTGGTTGTCTTTGGCTCTTGTTTGTGTGAGTTTGCTTGGTGTGGTTTTTCTCTAATATGCATCTCCATATATTTTTTGAGAAACCATTTGTTTTATTTTATTCTAACCATGGCTTTGCCGGTTGGTTCGAATAGTTGAAACTACCAACAAACCTTATTCAAAATATGGTGTTTTTATTTCTTATCTCATGCCATATGATTTATCTTGTGAGGATGACCTTGGATATCTCTACTCACCGGGAAAATCTTTCCTTTTACTCATTGTCCTTGGACAATTGATATACACTTTAGTGCTAGAATCTTTTTGTTCATCCTCATATTGGCTCTTGCGTTGTTTGACTCCCTTTGTCTTCCTTGCCTCTTGCATGGATCCTAATTTTCAATTGGTAGTGTTTAGTGTTGTAAATAAAATATGGAGAGTAATGATCCCTTGTGCATGCATTTTGTATTCAAATGCAAATATCAAAGATAATGCATGAATCTTGGGGAGCATTCCTTTTATTTAGAACACTATCCCATCTATCAATATTTGATCCTTTCAATTGGCATTTAATTTCTATCTTATGTGTTCATGGAAGACAAATCTTTTTATTTTGATGCTTTGTGCCATCATGAAAAGTGTAGAGGGTGTTGGTTTATTTGGTGTAACCTTGCTCTCTCTCGGGAGTTTGCTTTCTCATTCCTCGTTTTTTGTTTTATCTCCTTGAATGAGAAAATCCTTTGAGCATGTCTCCTTCTTTTATCCTATATGCTCATTGGCCTTGCCTAGGTACCATTAATTGGAATTTAATATCTCCTCCATAGATATTTGTTTCAATTGATATTTATTGTGGGAGTTTTGATACCTTATTGCTTTATTTTACTTTACTTGATTCCGGTCAAGTATTATCCTTCTCTTGGTATCTTGGCTCCTAGTTGGCATCGTTTTTTCAATTGGTGTCTTAACTCTTATCTCTCATGTGTTGTTTGATTTGATTCCTTTTGATATCTACTTCATGTGTTGATTTGATTTGTCCTAGATCATGTGTTGACTTGGATTTTGATATAATTTGGACAACCTTTTTGTGTCACACTTTGGTGTGCTCTCTTCTTGGTTTACTTGGTGTTTTTGTCCAAATTGTATCTCTCTTGGTTCTCGTAAGTCTATGCATGCATTTTTACTAGTATATATATGTTATGGCTTGATAGTCTTTCTTGATCCAATATATAGGGAATACTACACCGAATCCTAAATCGGCTAAGATGTGCATGAAATTTAATTTCATATATATATGCACATATTTATGTGGAGTGTTTCCTATGTATTGTAGTGTATCTTACTACTATGGGACCCAATGAGTTTGGGAACCACTTTGTGCTTGAATTTTGTTTTAGGTAAAATGGATATGCATTGGATGCTTGCCTCATTCATAAGGAAGGTGTTCTCACCATGTGATTATTGGAGTCAAGCTTTGATGATAAACAAAGTCTCATCTTCTTCATCGTCAATGCATCTCGGTAACAAGTATCTATCCCATGCATACTTTTCTAGTCTCAACCTTGTGTAAGTTGCCTCTTGGCATGAAAGCTTTTATGTGCAATTATTTGGTTTTGGCTTAATTTCCTTCACTTGGTATATCTTTGTGATATTTGTGATGGAAGTGCAAAAAACCTTTTCTTCAATTGGTATTATTTCCTTGTGATACTTGTTGCCTATCTCAAAGCATCTACACTATCTCTTGTTCCCTTAGTGATTTGTGTGACGTCTTTGATATTTTTAAGTTCATTTATATACAATGAGATCAATTTGAGCTATGTGCTATGCCTTTAAGCAATAATCTCTTTTGTATATTCATGACTTCCCTTTTGGATACCGGGGTCTCCTCCTCTTCGACCATTTCATATGTGCAAGTTTCTTTGTGGATGTATATCGTCAATGATTTGTCTACTTAGAACCTATACATATGAGAGAGGTCACCTTTTAGTTGGTATCTGATACGTCTCAAACGTATCCATAATTTTTTAGTGATCCATGCTTGTTTATGTCATTGTCACATGTTTTTGCCATCTTGTTATATCATTTTTATGCATTTTATCGGACTAACCTATTGACAAGATGCCAAGTGCCAATTCCTATTTTTGTGTTTTTGTATTTCAGAAAAGTCACAACAGGAAATATCGTCGGATTGCCCTCAAAATTTACGGAGATTTTTTATGCGACGGAAGACACCCGTGGACCAAAGGGCGACCTGGGGGCCACCCAGGGGCCAGGGGCGGGTAGCAGTCGCGGCCCCACCTTGACCCGCGGGTGGGGCCCGCCCCTGCCCTCTGGGCACCGCCTCGGCCCCCTCCGACGCCTATAAAATCCCTTTTGACCTAAAACCGAGGGGGCGACCATTATTTTCCAGAAACTCGACCCCGACACGCCGTCACCGAAAACCCTAGTTCGGGGGTCAGATTGATCCTGTTCCAGCACCCTGCCGGAGGGGGGATCGACCGCCGGAGCCATCTCCATCGACACCGCTGCTTCCCACGATGATTAGGGAGTAGTCCCTCACCGGGGATGAGGCTTATACAAGTAGCTATGTGGTTATCTCTCTCTCCCATGATGTGATCTTCGTTGTGATCATGAGCTTTGTTTGTATAGTTTAATACATGATGTTTCCCTATGTGTAATGGATATGATTTTGCTCAAGTGATGTTATTTAGTACAATTTCCGGAGTCACCGTTGTGATCACGGTATCTCGGTGACAGTGTGGGTGCCGTGTGTGACTCTATGGATAATAGATTGGAAGGATCTTCATCATGAGTTTGTTCTTTATTATTGTTGGATTGAATAGATCATGAGGTTTCTTGATGCTTTTGTTATTGAAGAAAGAGACTATTCAAGAAATATGTTGTGGTGTTTGTTAGTACTATCTTTGGATGCGGATAGTGACAGCATGAAGTGTCCATAGATGTGGAATACGAACTTTAAGGTGTGCTTTTCGTAGCCCTACGCAATTCTCATCCTATTTGATCCACGAAAGAATGATCTCCGAGTAACGTCTACCATGCATGTGTTTTTGTGGGAACTATCATGTGTTTAATTATGTTAATGATGTTGAGTGTAGTCACTAGTGAAAGTATGAAGCCTAGGCCTTGTTTCCAAGCATTGATACACCGTTTTTAGTCACTTTTGTCACTAGTTTGCTTGCTGCCATTTTTATTACAGAATTACAAAATCACCTTTTACCATCCATATCACTTGCATTTTACCATCTCTTCGCCGAACTAGTGCACCTATACAACTGACAATTTATTTGGTGTGTTGGGGATACAAGAGACTTCTTGTATCTTAATTACAGGGTTGCTTGAGAGGGATATCTTTGACCTCTACCTCCCGTGGATTCGATAAACCTTGGGTTACTCACTTAAGGGAAAATTGCCGCTGTCCTACAAACCTCTGCGCTTGGTGGCCCAACAAGTCCACAAGAATAGAAGTGTGTAGTAGACATCAATGGTCACTTTTCATATTTTATCTATTTCATCATACAATTAACCGCTTGTTTTCTGCGAGACCGGAAAGATTGACAACCTTTCCGCCGTTGGGGGTAAAGTATTTTGGTTGAGTGTGTGCAGGTCCTTGTCTGTTTTAGGTCAAGCGCCAGAGATCTTCAACATTCACCTCGTTGTTGATTTCAAAGTCCTACTGGTTCGATAAACCTCGGTTCGTTAAACGGGGGAAAACTGCTACTAGCTACAATTCCGTCTTCGCTTGGGGCACTACCCAACTTATCAATATCTACCATCAAGTAGTTTTCTGGCGCCGTTGTCGGGGAGGTAAGGTAAACGGTACTCACACTCCGACGACGAAGCTAATTTCTAGCATTGTTGTTGGGGAGGTGAGTGCTTGAAAGTATCTTTTTTAGATCTTGCAATTAAATCTTTTTATTTCTTGTTTTTATTTCACTAGTTAGGCTTAATGGAAAACAACAAAAAAATGAGAGAGCTTTATAAACTTTATCTTGAAATTGGTCATGATGCCTTTGAAGAGAAAATTAAAAAACCTATGGAACTTTATTTGCATAACAATCATGCTAGTAGCAATGTTATTATTATGATTTCTTTGAATGCCATTGTTGCTAATGCTATGGAAAATTGCAAGCTTGGGGATGCCGGTTTTGATGAATATGATCTTTTAGTCCCCCAAGCTGGAAGGAGGAAATTTGCTTTGATGATACTATGCCTCCTATATATGATGATTAATTGATTATAATGATGAATGTGATATTTTCAGTCACCTACTATTGAGGAAAAATTTTATTATGATTATGATATTCCTCCTATTTATGATGATTACAATGATGATTATGATTGTGTTACTCCCACTATTACTAATGAGAAAGATTTTGCTTATGTGGAGAGTAATAATAGTTTTATCCATGTGAACCATGAGAAAAATTCTTTATGTGATGGTTATGTTATTGAGTTTTTTTATGATTCTACTGAAAGTTATTATGAGAGAGGGAAGCGTGGTTATATAAATTTTCATCTTATGAAGTTTCCCCTCTTTATGTTGAAGGTTTTAATGTTGCACTTGCTTTGTCTTCCTATGCTTAATGCTTTATGCTCCAATGATTTATTTTCTTACAGATGCCTATGCATAGGAAGAGAGTTAGGCTTAAATGTGTTTGATATTTGCGACATGATGCTCTCTTTTGCGTTCCAACTCTTATTCTTATGAGAGCATCATTAAAATTATCATGCCTAGCTAAAAGGCTTAAAAGAAAAGCGCTTGTTGGGAGACAACCCATCTTTTACTTTCAGTTTATTTTTTATTTTTCTTGAGTCATGAAGTTGTTGCCTCTGTAGCAACTTCATTGTATCTTTTTGTTTTGGTTTTTTGTGCCAAGTTTAGCCTCTAATGCATTGAAAGTGCGAGGTATTGTGTTGCTGTCCAAAAACAGATTCTATGCGCCTGTTGCACGAAAATCCTAAAATCGCCAGAATTTATATTTTTCTGATAATTTTTTACAGCAAGCCTGATGCTTTTATCTATCTTTCGTTAGTTTTAAGTTTTTTTGATTTGAGCTGCAGAAGTGCCTCGAAAAATTCGATCTTTACAGACTGTTCAGATTTTGACAGATTCTGCTTTTATTTTGCATTTGTCCCTTTACCAACGTCATATGTGATACTCTAGGGGTAGAGTGCCACATTAAGGCTTATTAAACAGTAGCTAATGTCTAATGAAGTTGGTTTTCAATTTTTCTTGAGTTGAACACATGTGCATTTTAATTTAAGAGCACTAACCCTCTAATCAAATTATGAGAAGTTTGTGTGAAGTGAGTTTTTAAGTTCCAAGGAGAGGAATATGAAGAAATTGAGGATGGGTCAGAGCTCAAGCTTGGGGATGCCCCCATGGCACCCCCTCTGAATATCAAGAACCATCAAGAGTCAAAGCTTGGGGATGCCCAAGGCATCCCCTCATCTTAATCGACTATCATAAGGTCGTCTTCATTGAACTTCTTTTTTTATCACTTTACATATTATGTGCTATGCTTGGAGCGTCTTTTTACTTTCAGTTTTGTTTGTTTTGTTTGTTTGGTCATACTCATGTTGGATCCTATCTATCTTGTGTGGGAGAGAGACACGCTCCGCTTTTCGTTTGAATACTCCTTTGCTTCGCTTATATCTTGTTGAGTATTCTTAGCTACTATTTGTTTGCTAGTAAGCTCTCGCTTTTAGCTTTTATCTTGTTTAGAGCTGCTAGTTGTTGATGTTAAACTCTCTTGTTCTTCACTTATATTTGTTAGAGAGTTGCTATGGTTGCTTGGTTAATTTGTTAGAACGGTAAAATGCTATGCATGTGGTAGTGGTATGAAATAGAAAAACCTGCATAGTCTTGTAGATCACTATGTGGATAATTTGATACTCTTCAATTGTTTTGAGGCATTAAAATAACTAATGGTTAAAATTTGTTGGTTAATGGTGTTAGAACTGATTAGTGGAGATGTGTTAGTAAAGCGTGGAGCCGTACTTCTCTGAACTAAAAGTCAACAATGCTAATGTGTCATGAATTCTACTAAGTTGAAAATAAGTTCCTAGTGGGTAGTTACTGCAACGGTCGGGGAAGCCAACGGGGCACTTGTTGCCGCCACGATCCCTCTCGGGGTGTCTCTAACCATTTGTGGAACATTGAAACTGCTAGTTATTTGCAATATACGAAATGCATTGTGAGTTTTGGTTTTTGGCACTTCCACTTCCATATTTTGCTAGCCTCTTCGGTGCTGCGCAATGCCCTCTCTTTCATTGAGATTGATGCGTACTTCGCAAGTACATCCAACTCCGTGGGAGAACTTCATCCTATTCTCCTACACATACGCCAACTATCTTCCTCAAAACAGCCACCACACCTACCTATCACGGCATTTCCATAGCCGTTCCGAGATACATTGCCATGCAACATCCATCATTACATTATGACTTGATGTCGTTCTTCATTGCCATATAGTTTGCTTGATCATTTGAGTTAGTGTGCAGCATGGCTTGCCACATGATTCTACATTTTTTTCCACACTACGCTCAATCATGCATATCTTCTTTTATACATCATGTATTAGTCTTATGAGTTATGAGTACAAAAAGTGTGATGATCATCTTGTAAAAATGGAGTGTTGCCCCTACTTGTGAGCATATTGAAAAGAGTCCAAAGTGGCCACATAAAAGAGTCCAAAAGAGACCAATGAGAGAAAATTTAAAAGAGCCACGGAGGCCACAATAAAAAAAAGAAGAGAAATATAAAAGAGAGAGGGGGCAGCACTACTATCCTTTATTCCACACTTGTGCTAGTTAGCACCTACACTTCATTATAGAGAGTTTTCATGTTTCATTTGTATAACTATGTGGGGAATTAACGTTATAGAACTTGGCTTGTATATTCCAAGGATGAGCCTCCTCAAGTGAGCTCTAGGTCTTCATGAGCAAGCAAGTTGGATGCACCCCCACTAGTTCCATTGGAGAGCTTTCATACAATTATAGCTCTATGTGCATCCATTGCATGGCAATCACTACTCCTCATACAGTGTCAACTACGGGACTTCCTTATGTCTTGTGGTTACCCTCTCCACTGTTTGAGCCTTTCTTTTTGGTCTTCCAAACCTCCATTATTGTTCTCTTTACCATAACATCATGGTGCCAAAGCCATTTCTTACTTGCACTAGTTGAGTAGACTTCGAAATAGTTGATTTGTGAAGTAGATGGATTAGGACACTTGACTTGGGCTATTCCATGAATAACTAATTAGATGCTTTGAAGAATGATTGATACTTTACATTGGAGACATAATTTGCAATTCTTCTTTCTAAACCTTATGTATGGTTCCATGTCTCCAACGCACTTATTCATGAAAAGTTTCTAGCATTTGTTAGCTAGCATTTGTTAATCATTGTTTGCTTAATATCAACTATAGACAATTGTTTTGGATCACCTCATTCACATCATGTGCTTTGCATTACTATCTTGATCAAGATTTTGTTGGTTGCATGTCTCATCAAAAATTATTTGTTATCACTTACCTACTCGAGGACGAGTAGGAGTTAAGCTTGGGGATGCTAATACGTCTCAAACGTATCTATAATTTTTGAGTGATCCATGCTTGTTTTATGTCATTGTCACATGTTTTTGCCATCTTGTTATATCATTTTTATGCATTTTATCGGACTAACCTATTGACAAGATGCCAAGTGCCAGTTCCCTGTTTTTGCTGTTTTTGTATTTCAGAAAAGTCACAACAGGAAATATCGTCGGATTGCCCTCAAAATTTACGGAGAATTTTTATGCGACAGAAGACACATGTGGAACAAAGGGCGACCTAGGGGGCCACCCAGGGGCCAGGGGCGGGTAGCAGCCGCGGCCCCACCTTGACCCGCGGGTGGGGCCCGCCCCTGCCCTCTGGGCACTGCCTCGGCCCCCTCCGACGCCTATAAAATCCCTTTTGACCTAAAACCGAGGGGGCGGCGATTATTTTCCAGAAACTCGACCCCGACGCGCCGTCACCGAAAACCCTAGTTCGGGGTCAGATTGATCCTGTTCCGGCACCCTGTCGGGACGGGGATCGACCGCCGGAGCCATCTCCATCGACACCGCTGCTTCCCGCGATGAGGAGGGAGTAGTCCCTCACCGGGGCTGAGGCTTATACAAGTATCTATGTGGTTATCTCTCTCCCATGATGTGATCTTCGTTGTGATCATGAGCTTTGTTAGTATAGTTGAATACATGATGTTTCCCTATGTGTAATGGATATGATTTTGCTCAAGTGATGTTATTTAGTACAATTTCCGGAGTCACCGTTGTGATCACGGTATCTTGGTGACAGTGTGGGTGTCGTGTGTGACTCTATGGATAATATATTGGAAGGATCTTCATCATGAGTTTGTTCTTTATTATTGTAAGATTGAATAGATCATGAGGTTTCTTGATGCTTTTGTTATTGAAGAAAGAGACTATTCAAGAAATATGTTGTGGTGTTTGTTAGTACTATCTTTGGATGCGGATAGTGACAGCATGAAGTGTCCATAGATGTGGAATACGAATTTAAGGTGTGCAATTCTCATCCTATTTGATCCACGAAAGAATGATCTCCGAGTAATGTCTACCATGCATGTGTTTTTGTGGGAACTATCATGTGTTTAATTATGTTAATGATGTTGAGAGTAGTCACTAGTGAAAGTATGAGCCTAGGCCTTGTTTCCAAGCATTGATACACCGTTTTTAGTCACTTTTGTCACTAGTTTGCTTGCTGCCATTTTTATTACAGAATTACAAAATCACCTTTTACCATCCATGTCACTTGCATTTTACCATCTCTTCGCCGAACTAGTGCACCTATACAACTAACAATTATATTAGGTGTGTTGGGGACACAAGAGACTTCCTGTATCTTAATTGCGGGTTGCTTGAGAGGGATATCTTTGACCTCTACCTCCCGTGGATTCGATAAACCTTGGGTTACTCACTTAAGGAAAATTGCCGCTGTCCTACAAACCTCTGCGCTTGGTGGCCCAACAAGTCTAAAAGAATAGAAGTGTGTAGTAGACATCACTGGTCACTTTTCATATTTTATCGATTTCATCATACAATTAACCGCTTTGTTTTCTACGAGACCGGAAGATTGACAACCTTTCCGCCGTTGGGGCAAAGTATTTTGGTTGAGTGTGTGTAGGTCCACATCTCTTGAAGGTAAAGCGCCAGAGATCTTCAACATTCACCTCATTGTTGATTTCAATGTCCTACTGGTTCGATAAACCTCGTTCGTTAAACGAGGGAAAACTGCTACTAGCTACGATGGTAAAGAGACAAATGCAAAATGAAAGCAGAATCTGTCAAAATCTGAATAGTCTGCAAAGATCGAATTTTTCGAGGCACTTCTACAGTTCAAATCAAAAAACTTAAAACTAACGAAGGATAGATAAAAGCATCAGGCTTGTTGTAAAAAATTATCAGAAAAAGATAACATTCTGGCGATTTTAGGACTTTCGTGCAACAGGCGCACAGAATCTGTTTTTGGACACAGCAACACAGGCGCATTACAATAATCGATCTTGATCATGTTAGCTAGCTCACAAGATCATAAGACATGAAGCACAAGAGAGAGAGAGACTACCAACAGCTACTGCCATGGACCCGTAATACAAGGTGAGACTACTCACAAATCATCCCAGAGGAGGGCATGACGATGAAGAGCCCTCCGGGATCGATCTCCCCTCCGGCAGAGTGCCGGGATCAGCTTCAGATTGGACCCCGAACTAGGGTTTTCGGTGACGGCGCGTCGGGGTCGAGTTTCTGGAAAATAATGGCCGCCTCCATGTTTTTAGGTTATTTCTGATTTTATAGGCGTCGGAGGGGGCCGAGGAGGTGCCCCACGGGCAGGGGCGGGCCCCACCCGCGGGTCCACCTAGGGCCGCGGCAGGAGGCCGCCTGCGCCCTGTGGGTCGCCTCCGAGGCTGCCCTTCGGACTCCGTCTTCGTCTTGGCGTAAAAATAATCCCCATAAATTTTGGTGCAATTCTGAGAATATTTCCAGAAGAAAATTTCTGAAACAAAAAGACTGCAGAAACAGGGAACTTGCACTTGGCATCTTGTCAATAGGTTAGTCCGACAAAATGCATAAAAATGATATAAATGATAGTAAAAACATGTGACAATATCACAAAACTAGCATGGATCACTCAAAAATTATAGATACGTTTGAGACGTATCACCTTGGTGCTTGTCGTGCTTGTCATGACAAGGCTAGGATCACCGAAAACGGTTTTCATATGCGTCTTCTATTGCGGTTTCGGTATTGGAGATTTTGCCGGTTCATCCGTGCGGAAGATTTCTCTCTTCCATGTCTTTGAAAAATCTCCATTGCTTGTTTGCCATTTCCAAGGGTAGCATTTGTCGTCCTCTTTCCAACAAAATTGGTTTTACTTCTTTCGGACTTCAATTGCAAAAGATATGGCATTTTCGGTTTTCAAAATAGAGCTTTTCCTTTCCCCACTTATTTTTATAATATGTTGTTGGACTATTATGTTTCTTTGCATATTCTTTTAGTGCTTGTTGTGACGATTCCAACGAGTCCAAGAATATCGAAAACGGAGTTCGTATGTGGAAGATATCGCGTTTTTAGTTTCGAAAAGTTTTTAGACAGAATTTAAAAAAGAGAAAAGAAAAAGCCAAACTGGCCGGCCGGGCCGGCCCCAGGCCGGGCGCCTCGGGTGGCCTGCCGGCCTCGCTTCTCCTCCAGGCCGGGCCGCGGCCGGGACCTGGCCGACGCGCTCAGTTACCATCTCCGGCCTTCCTGCGCCCGCAGGCCGGCCCAGGCCGGGGCTAGGCCGGCCCATCTGCGTGCTGTGCTGCACAGCTTGTGTTTTCCTGGCCGGCCAGGCCGGCTGCTGGCCGGGCTGCCTGCTGTTTTTTTTTTCCTTTTTCCTTCTCCAACGGCTCCATTTTGGAGCCCCCTATAAAAGGGGCTTCTTCCCCAATTTTTTCGTGAGCTCTTTTTCTCCTCTCTCCTCCATTGTTGCACACTTTTGAGAGTTCGATTCCTCCACTTCCCTTCGATGATTCTTGCCCAAATTTAGGGAAACAATAGAGGAGATCTAGATCCACTACTCCAAACAAAATCTCCTCTAAGTGAGGGGAACTCGTGGGATCTAGATTTTGGGGTTGCTTTGTGTTCATCCTCTTGTTCTTCCTCTTAAATCCCTCCATAGCATTAGTTGCTTTGGTTGGATTTTCGAGAGAAGGATTTGACCACTTGGTGTGTTCTTGACTTTTGCATTAGTTGCATCGGGTTGTGCTCCCCATGGTGATTCGTGGGATTGAAGGTTGAGAGCTTGTTACTCTTGGGTCATTGGACCCTAGACGGTGTTGTGGTGATACTTGAGAGCTGATAACCCACAAGTGTATGGGATCGTTTATAGCCTTTTCGATAGATAAGAGTGTCGAACCCAATGAGGAGCTAAAGGTAGGATTAATATTCTCTCAAGTTCTATCAACCATTGACACAACTCTACGCACACCAAATGTTTGCTCTATCTAGGAAATAAAACTATAGGAATAAAACGGGTATGAAAGGATGGTTTTGCAATATAATAAAGAACAAGAAGATAAAAGTTAGTTGCTGCAGCAATAAAGTATACTAAAAGACCATAAATAACATAACCATGAGTATGGAAAAGTGGTGGAAGGCGTGGCGGAATTGTTCATAATTAATTAGTGAAGTTATTCGGTTCATCGTCTTCGATGCAGTTTTCTATGTGAGAGAGGCAAAGCATACACGTTCTCAACTACTTGTGATTACATGTACTATATGATTGGAACATTAGCAAGCATCCGCAACTACTAACATTCATTAAGGTAAAAACCCAACCATAGCATTAAGTTCATAAGGTCCTCTTTATCCCATACAATGTCAAAAACTGGGATGGGGCTTAGGTTTCTGTCACTCCGGCAGCCCTACCCCCCGGCCTCCTTCACATACTACAAACCCTATGATGTTATCCATGCGCGCAAGTATATAATGGGCACCATAGGACTGTACCATATCGACATACAACTCGAATCAACCAAACATATTCAATAATTCAACCATAGGACAAAGGGAACTACACAAACATGACATAGATCATAGGATAATACTTCATAGCATCAAACACCATGTTTACATAGAGTGGTACAGAGGTTTGTGGGAGAGTGGACCGCTGTACATGCATGGAGATGGCGATGGAGATGGCGGTGAAGACGGTGGCCATGGAGGAAAGGGCAAGGCGGAGGCGGCACGGGTGGCGCCGGCGGCGGCGGCGCATGGCGGCGGCCGGCCGGCTAGGGGGAGCGCCGCCCCCTAACCCCCTTCCTCCATGACTTCTTGGTGCTGTAGAGGAGCCCTCCCCCTTGTAGATGAGAGCCAAGGGGGGGGGGGAATTCGTGGCTTTTGGTGGCTGCCCCCAAAACTAGGGTTTCCTCTCTTTATATAGGTGGAGGCAATGCTTCCCGGCCCTCCGATGGATGGCCCCTTGATCCAATGGCTCTTGGGCACCTCTAGAACCTTCCTAGGGACCCCTCATATCCTTAATGAGGTCCCAAAGTCGTGGCTTGGTCGAATCCTCCAAGTTTGGTAAGAGTTGGAGTCAATCACGTCACCAACTTTCGGAATCCCGTAATCAGATATTTGTCCTTCAGTAAAACGGGGATTCCTGGAGCTACGGACCTCCGATTGGGCTGTTCTTGGGCTTAAATGAAAGATATGGAAATTTCCCACAACGTTGCAGGCAAATTGATTTTCAGTTGACGTCGTATTCTGGTCTCAAACTGTCAATCTCTGAAATCTATGAGGAGGACAGATATTTCAGGAAAGTCAGAGTCCACCTCCAACAAGGCTCTTTTTGCGTTTTTGCTAATTTCCAAGTGATTCGTTCACATCAAAGTGTAAAACAAGAATGTTGTGCACTTTTACAACTATTAATAGGTTAGTAAAATTAAATCATAAACTTAGTATGAAAACAAGTGTCAAAGGTATAAAAGTGGCATGAAACAATCAAAAATTATAGATACGTTTGACACGTATCAACATCCTCAAGCTTAATTCCTACACGTCCTCGAGTAGGTAAATGATAACAAAATAATTTTTGATGTTGAATGCTAGGATCATGTCTTCAACAAATGCATGACAAATGCTATATAGATAATGAAACTTAGGCAATTGTGTTAGCTAATGAAAAGATAACGACAAATTAGGAGTTAATAATATGAAATTATAAACATTAACAATATTATAATGTTCATAATAAAGCATGGTAGAGTGGTCTCTCGCTTGCCCCTTTAGTAGAGCAAAACATAAATGCCGGGCACCTCTTGAGATATTAAACAGAGACTAGGAGTAAAGTGTTTTAGAAATGATATAGAATCTCAAACATGCTCCACTCATTAAGACTTTGGGACAAAGCACATTATACTCAGAATGACAGCAATGCTCTATAAGATGGTGCTCAAAGAAGGATGATGACTCAACATAAACATAAAAGAAGGGCCCTTCGCGGAGGGAAGCAGGGATTAGTCATGTGCTAGAACTTTTTATTTTTTATAGAACAGAAGTAAAACAATTTTGACATATGCATGCTTTCGTCAACGATTTCACAGCAAAGAAACTAGCTAGTCCCCTATGACAAGCAAGGCTTTTAGACTTGTGTGAGCAGCAGGTTTAGAGGAACGAGTACATTCCTCTTTCTCCTTGGTTTCACCACTATCCAATGTTTGATCTGATTTCTCAGATTTGCATTGTGCGGAGGAGAATGATGAGTTATATTTATATTTTGCTTAAGCTGCTGACGAGGCTGAGACTCGGCAAATCCCTGGATCGAGTACCCCGGGTTGATTGAGGGGGAGAGAGATGAGCGCTGGTGATCACGACGGCTAACAGGCGAGGCGTTTACCCAGGTTCAGGGCTCCCGGAGGATAAAACCCTACTTCCTGCTTGTCTGGTATTGATGTTGAGTGTGGCTACAATGGCGAGATGGCAATCTCGCTAGGGTTTGAGATGGCGGCTATGAGCGTGAGCGTATGCGTTCCTCTAGACGAGGGACCCTCCTAGCCTTTATATGGTAGGCTAGGTCTCGGGTGAACGGTGCCGATGGCACTTACAAGACGATCGAGGCTGATGACCTAACGTTGAATATCTTGGTCCGCACGTTGTCCTCCTTGGGCCTTCTTTGGGCCCTCGTCATAAGGCAGATGTTCTTGGCGTGACCCAGGTATTACCACCGTGGGGTAGACGAAGAGTGACCCCACGACAGTAGCCCCCGAGTGCTTAGTCGAATCGTAGAGTCGGGTAAAGGACTCCTTCCTTCTGGGCACGCCACCAGGTTCCTGAAAGGAACAAATAAAATTGGTCGACTCCGGCCGTTCAGGGCTTATCGGGGATTCCTTAGTCGAAACATCGACTGCAGGGTAAAAACTGCAAGTATTGCTTTGGTCGGTGATTTTTCGAGTGCGATTGTTTTGAGTCATTCGGGAGCGCGTACAGCGCTCCCGATGGGAGTAGCCCCCGAGATTAAGCTGAATTGCTTGCAATTGAGGTTAAACTCAATTTTTTCGTCAGTCGAAAAGCCCGCTCCCGATGGGAGTAAAGAAGAGACTCGAGCTGACGGAGTCGCAACTGGCTTTGCGTGACTTACTTTGTATTCGGCCGGTTTGGCTTACTGCTTTGAGTTTTACTCAGCTCATGGAGCTTACTGAATTTCTTTTCCACTCGAATGGACTTTCGAGTCTATTCAGCTCTTAAAGCTTACTGTATCTTTGTTGCACTCGAATGAATTATCCGGGTGCTCCATCAGCCCGTTGGCTTACTTGCTACGCCTCCGCAGGTGTGTCGAGTTAGGCCTGTGCGGCGCAGCCCCCGAGTGTGTCGGGTGCGGCCGAGGTTTTTTTTCGAGTTAGACCTGTGCGGCGCAGCCCCCGAGTGATTCGAGTGCGGCCTAGGATGTTGACTTAGACCTGTACAGCGCAGCCCCCGAGTGCGTCGGGTGGCGGCCGAGGATTTTTCGAGTTAGACCTGTATGGCGCAGCCCCCGAGTGCGTCAGGTGGCGGCCTAGGTTTTGACTTAGACCTGTACAGCGCAGCCCCCGAGTGGTTCGGGTGGCGGCCGAGGATTTTCGAGTTGAACCTGTACGGCGCAGCTGTGGCGGCCTAGGTTTTGACTTAGACCTGTACAGCGCAGCCCCCGAGTGGTTCGGGTGGCGGCCGAGGATTTTCGGGTTGGACCTGTATGGCGCAGCCCCCGAGTGCGTCAGGTGGCGGCCTAGGTTTTGACTTGGACCTGTACAGCGCAGCCCCCGAGTGGTTCGGGTGGTGGCCGAGGATTTTCGAGTTGAACCTGTACGGCGCAGCTGTGGCGGCCTAGGTTTTGACTTAGACCTGTACAGCGCAGCCCCCGAGTGGTTCGGGTGGCGGCCGAGGATTTTCGAGTTGAACCTGTACGGCGCAGCTGTGGCGGCCTAGGTTTTGACTTAGACCTGTACAGCGCAGCCCCCGAGTGGTTCGGGTGGCGGCTGAGGATTTTCGAGTTCAACCTGTACGACGCAGCTGTGGCGGCCTAGGTCTTGACTTAGACCTGTACAGCGCAGCCCCCGAGTGGTTCGGGTGGCGGCCGAGGATTTTCGAGTTGAACCTGTACGGCGCAGCTGTGGCGTCCTAGGTTTTGACTTAGATCTGTACAGCGCAGCCCCCGAGTGGTTCGGGTGGTGGCCGAGGATTTTCGAGTTGAACCTGTACGGCGCAGCTGTGGCGGCCTAGGTTTTGACTTAGACCTGTACAGTGCAGCCCCCGAGTGCGTCGGGTGGCGGCCGAGGATTTTTTGAGTTAGACCTGTATGGCGTAGCCCCCGAGTGCGTCAGGTGGCGGCCTCGGTTTTGACTTAGACCTGTACAGCGCAGCCCCCGAGTGGTTCGGGTGGCGGCCGAGGATTTTCGAGTTGAACCTCTACGGCGCAGCTATGGCGGCCTAGGTTTTGACTTAGACCTGTACAGCGCAGCCCCCGAGTGGTTCGGGTGGCGGCCGAGGATTTTCGGGTTGGACCTGTATGGCGCAGCCCCCGAGTGCGTCAAGTGGCGGCCTAGGTTTTGACTTAGACCTGTACAGCGCAGCCCCCGAGTGGTTCGGGTGGCGGCCGAGGATTTTCGATTTGAACCTGTACGGCGCAGCTGTGGCGGCCTAGGTTTTGACTTAGACCTGTACAGTGCAGCCCCCGAGTGGTTCGGGTGGCGGCCGAGGATTTTTGAGTTGAACCTGCGGCGCAGCTGTGGCGGCCTAGGTTTTGACTTAGACCTATACATCGCAGCCCCCGAGTGCGTCGGGTGGCGGCCGAGGATTTTCGGGTTGGACCTGTATGGCGCAGCCCTCGAGTGCGTCAGGTGGCGGCCTAGGTTTTGACTTAGACCTGTACAGCGCAGCCCCCGAGTGGTTCGGGTGGCGGCCGAGGATTTTCGAGTTGAACCTGTATGGCGCAGCTGTGACGGCCTAGGTTTTGACTTAGACCTGTACAGCGCAGCCCCCGAGTGGTTCGGGTGGCGGCCGAGGATTTTTGAGTTGAACCTGTACGGCGCAGCTGTGGCGGCCTAGGTTTTGACTTAGACCTGTACAGCGCAGCCCCCGAGTGGTTCGGGTGGCAGCCGAGGATTTTCGAGTTGAACCTGTACGGCGCAGCTGTGGCGGCCTAGGTTTTGACTTAGACCTGTACAGCGCAGCCCCCGAGTGGTTCGGGTGGCGGCCGAGGATTTTCGAGTTGAACCTGTACGGCGCAGATGTGGCGGCCTAGGTCTTGACTTAGACCTGTACAGCGCAGCCCCCGAGTGGTTCGGGTGGCGGCCGAGGATTTTCTAGTTGAACCTGTACGGCGCAGCTGTGGCGTCCTAGGTTTTGACTTAGACTTGTACAGCGCAGCCCCCGAGTGGTTCGGGTGGCGGCCGAGGATTTTCGAGTTGAACCTGTACGGCGCAGCTGTGGCGGCCTAGGTTTTGACTTAGACCTGTACAGCGCAGCCCCCGAGTGGTTCGGGTGGCGGCCGAGGATTTTCGGGTTGGACCTGTATGGCGCCTTGTTCGCCAGAGCTTCTTCAACTGCCTTGATAGACATGATATGTTGCTTGTGGAGGAGAGCACGGGCGTCACCCTCAGGCGGCTGCGTCAGTCGCAGGTATGTTTCGACTGCCATGAGGGCAGCTCCGGGTGTTTTGGGGACGGGTATCCCGTTCGCGTCTTCAGTCATGTATGACGATTCGAGGTTGCGGGTGATTCCGGCGCGTTCGGCCTCTGTCATCCGGGGCACGCGGGCCCTGTGGCGTCTTGCTCCTTGCGAGACCTCTGTCGAGGCAGCAGTGAATGAATAAGCGGCCCTCCTGGCACTCGACGCGTCGGCTTCCTCCTTGCGTCGGAGTAGCTCGGCCTTCTCTACGCGAAGTCGTTCGCCTTCCTTCCGCAGCAGGTACTGGACCGCCATAAGGTCCTCTTGGGGTGCGTCCGGTGGGGGGTACGTGCCCTCCTCAACATGCTTCAGGGCTCTGATTGCCATGTCGCGGGTGATGGTGAGTCGCGTCACCTGGTCCGGCATGACCACCTCCAGTGGATATGCGGGTTCGTCACCGTTGGCCCGCGACGGGCCGACCATGTAGACTTGTGCGGGGTAAATCTGGGAAGTGGGGCTGATGCTTCCACTGCTGCTTCCTTCGTCCAAGCCGTGCTCGGAGTCGAAAATGCTGCAACGTGGTGGGTACCACAGTCGCCATTGAGGCTCTTTCCGCAGAGTTTCGCGACCTTCACCGCGGACGCGAGGAATGGAGTCGTTGTCGTCGACACGGGTGCGATTGGCTTGCAGACGATCTCGCGGCATGAAGGCGTGGCTGACGTAGTCGGAGTCGATGTAGATCTTGGCCTTGCCCGCGACGCGATCAAGGTAGTCGAAGTAGACTTGATCCGCGCAGGGGTCGCAGCCGATGCGATCTCCTTGGCAGTCGGAGATGCGGGTGTCGTGGTCGCGTTGGGCGCGATCTCTGCCATGGAGGCAGTTGGTGTAGTCGAGGCGAGCGCGATCTTCGCGGCAGTCGAAGATGCGATCGCCACAGTCGCGGTAGATGCGATCACGGCAGGTGATGACATGGTCGTTGTAGTCGTGGCAGATGCGATCTTCGCGGCAGTCGAAGATGCGATCGCTGCATTCGCAGCAGATGCGATCTCCACGGCGGGTGAAGGCGTGGTTGACGTAGTCGAGGCAGATGCGGGTGTCACCACCGCGCGTAGCGCGGCTGCCGTAGATCGGAGTGTTCCGCGGCTGTCTATGAGGTAGTGCATGGTACCAAAGGTGGTCCACATACCTTCACGCAGTTCAGTGTACACCGAGCGATGGGCCGGCGGGTGGCTGACGTACTCGAAGGAGCCGAAGCAGATTGGCTCCCTGGTGCAGGCGTCGATCTTCAAGGTTGATGGGGCCAGTGCGACCATGGTTCCAGCGCTCGTTCTTTCCCACAGACGGCGCCAATTGACGAGGCTGAGACTCGGCAAATCCCTGGATCGAGTACCCCGGGTTGATTGAGGGGGAGAGAGATGAGCGCTGGTGATCACGACGGCTAACAGGCGAGGCGTTTACCCAGGTTCAGGCTCCCGGAGGATAAAACCCTACTTCCTGCTTGTTTGGTATTGATGTTGAGTGTGGCTACAATGGCGAGATGGCAATCTCGCTAGGGTTTGAGATGGCGGCTATGAGCGTGAGCGTATGCGTTCCTCTAGACGAGGGACCCTCCTAGCCTTTATATGGTAGGCTAGGTCTCGGGTGAACGGTGCCGATGGCACTTACAAGACGATCGAGGCTGATGACCTAACGTCGACTATCTTGGGCCGCACGTCGTCCTCCTTGGGCCTTCCTTGGGCCCTCGTCATAAGGCAGATGTTCTTGGCGTGACCCAGGTATTACCACCGTGGGGTAGACGAAGAGTGACCCCACGACAGCTGCTCTCGGGTTGATTCAAGTGAAGATGTAATCCATCGACACCGGGTGAAAGGGGGGAAATGACCTTGCTCGTCACAATTTATATCTAGCTCTCTACTGGTCCCTCATGAGCTTAAAAACAGAGGCACAAATGGAGTATTTTGAATATTTTAAAGGTAGCACATGACAAATTTACTTGGAATGGCAAGAAATACCATGCATAGGTAGATATGGTGGACTCAGCTGGAATACTTTGGCTTAAGGAATTTGGATGCACGGATGGACCATTACACCCAGTGCAAGTGGAGGCTAGCAAAAGATGGGAAAGCGACCAAATTTGAGCATTACTGTCATAATCATACTTTGCGATAAAATACTTAATGTATAAAACATAAGAGAGGTTCTTCAATTCTAAAGTACAATAAACCATCAAGGCATAACAGACTGTATTTTTAGTCTTTCAACATGTGTGAACATGTGCCAAGTCAATCCGAATAAATCATTTAGAGGAGGATCCCACTTCACCATTCCACATTATGAACAAAATAATGCATGTTAACATCAAAATAACATATTATACCCTCTTAGCTAGTTGAGACTAACCATTAGAAAACATGAACTACGAAGCAACATTATACACACAACATTTTTAAGTTTAAACAAATAACTAACCAACCAAATAAAACTCCAATCAACTCTCCAGAAAGGGTATAAATAAAAGATATAACAATCAGCTCATTATTGTGATGGTGCATGATGCTAACACAAAGATATAATAGATAATAAATTAAGATACAAACGCTCCAAGTTTATGCAAGTTTCTATGTTGCTCAAAAAACAAAGTTTGAAGGTTTGCAAACTGAGAGGTTGTTGATGTAGAGGGATGCAAAGGCATCCCCAAGCTTATGGTTTTGACCAATCTTGGATATTTCTCAATTTGATGTTCCTTCATTCCCTGTGAAAAAACTTCAACACAAAAACTCTCCCATTCTTTTTCTACGGTTAAACATTAGTATACTAAAGATAACATTTCCAAAGTGCTGCCATTAAACTAAAACAAATTTTGTTTTCAAGTTACAGGGAGGTTGCTTAAGTGGACAACTTTAAAATAATGAATGAGATCCAAAAAGAATCAAATGAAAACGCAAAGAGGGCACTTTTGCAACAAAAGTCAGAATCTGTTCAGAAAAATAGCAGCTGGAAAACATAATTTTTAAGTAAACTTAAACGTCTCTGAAATTTTCGCCAATTTTTTAGAGCACATAGGATTAGTAGATACTTTCTCTGTAAAAAATTTGTGACATTTCGAGCTTCCAGTAAAACATGAAAAATCAGGCAGTGAACAGCAAATACTGAAAACAGAAAAACCACTTTTTAATTATGCATCAACTAAAACCAAATGGGTAAAACTTGGTACTTTATTTTTGGAAAACTAAAAGACCAGAGGGCAAAACAAAAACAAACGGAAAGTAAAAACAAACCGACGCTCCAAGAATAGCACATAATATGTAAATCAATAAAAATATAGTACCACGGGTGAAAACTGATGATTGTCGATGAAAAAGGGGATGCCTTGGGCATCCACAAGCTTAGATGCTTGTGACTTCTTGTATATTTCAGAGGAGGTCCATGGGAACCTCCCCAATATTGAGCTTTTATCCCTTCTTGATCTTCCTTCATCACCTCGCTCTTGAATACTTGAAAACTTCCTTCACACAAAATTTCTAATAAACTTCATTAGAGGGTTAGTTCTCAAACAAAATAATCCACCTTCAGTTCTCACTTAACAAATTAAATGAACTTGTTCCTAAACATTAGCTACTGCCACAAAGATCTAAGTGATGCTCCGGGATCAAAAGAACTCCACTTTGCCCATAAAAGAAGCGATGTAAGAACAAAGACAGAATCTATCAAAAACAGAGCAGAATGTAAAGATGATTTTTTTCGGGATACTGGGACACCTCAAATCAGAAAACTTAAAACTAATGAAAGTTAGAAAAAACCCTGATGCTTACTGTCAAAACTTTTCAGACCCATATCACGTTCTGTGATTTTTTAGAATTCCTTATGGTGACAGACAGAAATCTGTTTCTGGACACCAACTCAAAAATGTAACTTTCCTCTCATTAGAGGCTATTCTTGGCACAAAAACCGAAACAAAAAGGATACAAGGGAGTTTCTACAGAGGCAAAAACACCCAAACACAAAGAAAAACAAAAAGAAATAGAAAGTAAAAATAAAATGGGTTGCCTCCCATGAGCGCTTTTCTTTAATGCCTTTTAGCTAGGCTTATTTTAATGATGCTCTCATAAGATTAAGAGTTGAAATAATAAGGAGAGCATCAAGGAGCAAATATCAAACACATTTAAATCTAACCCTATTCCTATTCATAGGAATCTTGTAAGAAAATAAATCATTGAAATATAATGTGACTAGCATAAGAGGGCAAAACAAATGCAACTTCAAAACTTTCAACATAAAGAGAGGAGACTAAATACTATGAGATATTTAGAACCATTTTTTCCTCTCTCATAATAACTTTCAGTAGCATCATAAGAAAATTTTAATAATATAACTGTCACAATAAAAATTCTTACAAAAGTCCACATGCCTATAATCTATTATATATTAAAAGTACATGACGGGCTCACCAGAAAAAAGAGAAATAGGCTAGAAAATCCCACAAAAATCAGAAACATCTGGCCATCAATTTAACTAACTAGCCAATGACAGCCTATGGATCTATACGCTCACATGAAAGTTAAAGAAAATTACCCACCAATACCCCGCATAAGTGATCCGTACCCCTTCGATATCTAATCTAGCAAATATATATGGTCACAGACTCTTCCATCCGAAGAAAACCTAAGCTACTACTTAGGGCACGCCGCCGCCGCCTTGGTATTCATCTCGGTGCCAACCTACTCCAAGTGTATGAGCATCAGCCGTCATTAGCGGTTTAGGTTTGAACTTTATTTTTCCGATGCACGCAGCAGACAATTAGTGAAGATGCATCCGGCAAGATGGATCGAAGTTCGCGGAGAAAGCTCTGATCGAGGACCTTGTGTCATAGAGACGACAGCCCATAGCTCTAGGTACGTACTGTCACACTGTATGGTATATATCTATTCTTTCACAGCTCCATATATGTCTACAGTATAACATACGATCTGTAGAATTTAGTAACCATCAGCATCAACAATCCAAAACTGGAGATACGCATCTATCATGGCTACGTGTATACCACTATGCAAGAAATACTGAAATAGGACGCATGCAATTTGAGGATCAAAGTTCTCACGGTCCACCGATAAATCAATTGTCTAAAGCATGTACGTCCTCTCTTCGTGCCATCGTTGCTCAGCAGATGCGCTCTTGCTGCCATCCTGCACTATCAGGCGGCGTAAAAGAGAGCGAGGAATCGAGGCTGATATCGGTGCACTGCGGCAGCCACCGCGTGTAACAGAGAGTTATCCATCGTTACAGGATTGGCGCATCGAATAACTGCTCAGGCACGTTGTTCCCACTAACCTCAGCAAGGTACGATCTCTTTTCTCCTGAGGTGTTTACATGTTGTACTTACATCAATTAGCTGATTAGTAATTTGCAAGTGTCCGATGCAGAATGAAATGAACTCATCGTGTATATGAATTTTTCATTGGTAAGAATTAAGGAGCATTGTATAACAATTTTTTAGGAGACAGGTGGTTGCTAGGAGGAAATCATCTAATTAATGCATGGCTGATTAGTTCACCACAAATTCTGCATGCATGCATAGCATTAAGAATATGCACAGAAAGCGTGTAATGTTGTACATGGTTAAGCAGAAAAAAGACATGCTCTAAAATCCCAAGAAGAATAAATTTCGTTGGACATTTATCATACAATATGTTTAGTTTGCTAATAAATTATTTGACACTGGCATTGAATCAAATTGACCACCTTTTTTATGATGTAAATAAACCTTGCCAATAATTTCTTATTATCGGAGACGACTAGCAATAGGGATTCCGAAAACTAAGTCTTTACGTGCACTGCAAGTTAACTTTTATGCTGACATGGTATCTTTCATAGGTTATAAGTTAAACGAATAGATGGTTGATTTGTTCTCCACTCGGCCTCTTCACATTTTTTTATTTTTTTGTCTATAGTACGCATATTCAATTATATTGCGTGAAATGACTGCTAAAATATTCCTTCGCTGAATAGGGATTGCAGTAAGCTAATCCGGGGCCTGGGTGACTGCATTCCTGGTATGCATAAGGGACCTATTTTTCTGATCTCCATCTTTCTTTCTCTATTGCTAGCGAATGGACAAAATTGGTCACTATTCAGTATATTTCTTTTCTCTCCAAGCTCCGTTTTGAGATCTAATTAAATATCATGTTTAATTAATTTGATTATGTTACCTGCAGCAAACAATTGTTACAAATTAGTTTTGAAACCTTTGTTGTACATTGCCTTTTTAAAAGGGGGGACTACTACATTATTCAACAACTGAAATGAGCAATTTAAAGGCAAAGATGAAAATTCTCTCGCAGCTCCGTTTTGAGATCTAATTAAACATCATGTTTAATTTGATTATGTCACCTGCAGCAACAATTATAACAATCTTAGTTTTGAAACTTTGTTGTACATTGCCTATTTATTAGGGGGGAGGGGGGGGGGGGGGGGGCAGCTACATTATTCAACAATTTAAAGGCCAAGAAGAAAATGATTTAAGTGTATTTATTCTCAGATTCTTTACTTTACATATAGTAAAAAATTATGAAGACGAGTTTTATTTTTCTCCGCTTCATGACTTTGCGTTTTCCAGTATGCTACAACAATTCCATTCTATTGCGTGATTTTTCAGTAAAGGGTACTCTTAAGTTGTTAGGCCTATGCCAATGCAAGTCTCTTAGCACGATTTCATATGTGTTTTGCTTATGTGGCATATAGTAGTTAATGAAGAGAGATAGTGTGGTTGTATCTTAGCTAACATACAACACTTGCACGTAGTCATAGGTAAAAAAATGTTGCATGCCCAATCATATCATTAAATTTAGATACAACCTATAAAAAATAATGCATTGGCATAGTTGTCTCTAAAGTTTTTATTACTCCTATGATTACGTGCTAAGAGACGATGCATTGGCACAGGACTTAGATCTGTTGTGCAGACATTCATAAATGAATCTATCACTTCGTTCCAAAGCATTTTATTTCATTTACAGGTAGGTGATGGTTGATGCTTTTCCACAGTTGACATAACTATCCACCAGCTGCTAGGTTGCTATTTTATTTACTCCTTTGGTGATTAGAGTTTACTATACATTGACGTGTAGCATCTACCTACTCAACCAGCCGGATTCCAAGACTTCAATGCTTATTGAATAAATAATGGTATTTACTGATCAAGTCCAGTTTCTTTCTTATGTACAATGGAACCATCTTTCTTGCCAGTATAGTCGCAACATATGATTTCTAGGTTGAAATAAAAATTGTGGCCTACCGATGCTGAACATCTTGCATTTCAAAAATTGGTATCTGTACACAGAGTGTACAGATTGGTGACACAAACAACCACACATGTCACACTATAGAAATTAAAAACAAATGTAGACCTAGAAGTATTGCAGACCCAACAAATCAATATTTTAACGTATATGTTTTGGATATTGATTATGTTCCTGAAGGTGGATTGCCTAAGGTTAAATAATTTTAACAACTATTTTGCTGAACCTATTGCATCTTTACATACGTACTATTTGTTTACTTTAAGATGGATTACAAATAAATATATCTGAAATTGAATATGTAGTTGACTAGAATTATCCTTTTGCTACAAATGGCTCCACCATTTCTGACAAAATGCAATTAGTAAAACACTATACTAACAAAATAATGCTTCTTGCACTATTTTCATCTACCTATTTAAGTGCAACGTGTCCAGGTTACACCGCCATTAAATTATTTAAAACCAATTTTTTGTTGCATTCATATACTTGAACATGCCATCACTATAGAAGAACAATGTGATCAATGCATATCATAGATTTAAGTTATAACCATATACAAAAAACATAAACATATGTAAGTTATAATTTTAGGTATGTATGTATTTCCTATTGAAGAGGATACATGAGAGCAGACTAATACCCATAGAAGATACAATTAATGGATAAAACTTTCTACAAATTCAATATGATGCCCTCACAAATCGAATCTCTCTGACATATGTAACAAATTGAGACCGTATGTACCCCCTTTATGTAGGGCTGGAAGACCACTAGCTATAGAGACATGAATGAAATAAATGTTACCGCTCTACTTTTTCTCTCAGTTACCTCTAGAACGTTGAAGCGTGTGTGTATAACAAGTTTTTTGATTTGGCACACGACTATAATTAGTGTTTCCTTGGTTCTTTATAAAAGTGGGATCATTCACCACATTCACTTTATTTATATTGTCGTGACAAAACCAATCATAGACTTTTTAGACAACATTTCGGGTAGGATTATTTGATATACTAATTATATATGTATCAATATTCATATGACTATATTCAAATCATGATCAGGAAGGATAAGATGTTTTAGGGTTGAGGAATAAGATGTTGCCCGCGCATGTGCGCGGGCCACTGTGCTAGTTATTATATAAGGACAATATGAGTAATATAGATCATGAACGAGACAACCTGATATTTGTTGATGAATAAGAAGGGATGGCTCGGGCATCCCCAAACTTAAATGGTTGTATCTTCTTGAATATGTTCTTGGGGTGCCCCTGGGCATCCCCAAGGTTGAGTTCTTGTACCTTATCGTTCGTCTCATATCACCATTCTGATTCGATCTTATAGACTACATCCACATAAAACTTCACAAAACTCATTAGTAGGGTTAGTGCTCATTGAATAAAATCCACTCATGTCCAATCATTGGCAAGTTGTAAGACCTCAATTCAATATTATCTACTGTATACTAATAAATTTATAACTTCTATTGATCAAATAAAGATTATAAACATCGAGTATAAGCTCAATACTAAATAAAGACAACAATCTGTCAAAAACTGGACAGTCTGTGAAGATCGAATTTTTCGAGGAACTTATGTAGCTCAAATCAGAAAATTCAAAACTAACTAAAGATAGATAAAAGTATCAGGCTTTCTATCTAAAAATATCAGAAAAATAAAAAATTCTGGTGATTTTAGGAATTTCACGCAACAGGTGCACAGAATCTGTTTCTGGATAGCAAAGCAACAAACTTGAATCATAAATAAACTGGAGATCATAAATACATTTTATTTGTATATTAAAGTGGTATATACACAATATATACATGTTTTTAGCTGAGAAGCTTCCATGAAAATATTTTCTTTGGTTTCATAGGCATGAACACAAGTGTTCAAGGTCGACCCCCACTTAACCATTACTCATCTTTCCAATCACTTCTCTTTTTGAAAAAGTTTTAGATAACAAGTAGAACTAATTTTTTTTGTAATTCGTTCTCCCTATCCATACTAAGATAGAAAACAACTTACAACTGAAAGTAAAAATTACTTATAGATAAAGCAAACAAGTGCACACAAATATTCACCCCACGCTATTGCTCCCCGGCAACGGCGCCAGAAAAAGTCTTGATAACCCACAAGTGTAGGGGATCATTTATAGCCTTTTCGATAAATAAGAGTGTCGAACCCAACGAGGAGCTAAAGGTAGGATTAATATTCTCTCAAGTTCTATCAACCATTGACACAACTCTACGCACACCAAACGTTTCCTCTATCTATGAAATTAAACTATAGGAATAAAACGGGTATGAAAGGATGGTTTTGCAATATAATAAAGAACAAGAAGATAAAAGTTAGTTGCTGCAGAAATAAAGTATACTAAAAGACCATAAATAACAGAACCATGAGTGTGTGAAAGTGGTGGAAGGCGTGGCGGAATTGTTCATAATTAATTAGTGAAGTTATTCGGTTCATCGTCTTCGATGCAGTTTTCTATGTGAGAGAGGCAAAGCATACACATTCTCAACTACTTGTGATTACATGTACTATATGATTGGAAAATTAGCAAGCATCCGCAACTACTAACATTCATTAAGGTAAAAACCCAACCATAGCATTAAATTCATAAGGTCCTCTTTATCCCATACAATGTCAAAAACCGGGATGTGGCTTAGGATTCTGTCACTCCGGCAGCCCTACCCCCGGCCTCCTTCACATACTACAAACCCTATGATTTTATCCACGCGCGCAAGTACATAATGGGCACCATAGGACTGTACCATATCGACATACAACTCGAATCAACCAAACATATTCAATAATTCAACCATAGGACAAAGGGAACTACACAAACATGACATAGATCATAGGATAATACTTCATAGCATCAAACACCATGTTTACATAGAGTGGTACAGAGGTTTGTGGGAGAGTGGACCGCTGTAGATGCATGGAGATGGCGATGGAGATGGCGGTGAAGACGGTGGCCATGGACGAAAGGGCAAGGCGGAGGCGGCACGGGTGGCCGGCGGCGGCGGGACATGCAGGCGGCCGGCCGGCTAGGGGGAGCGCCGCCCCCTAACCCCCTTCCTCCATGACTTCTTGGTGCTGTAGAGGAGCCCTCCCCTGAAAGTGCATGGTTGCCCCCATGCATGGTTTTGGTAATTAATGACAATCTCTATGGACTAATATTTGCATTGAGCTCTATGTGTAGGTTGTCCTTTAGCTTGTGTCAAGATCATTTGTTGATCAAGGCCAAGCTTGCTTGTCTCCATTGGTTGGAGTCAAGGTCAAGGTTAGAAGATCATTTGTTGATCAAGGCCAAGCTTGTCTCCATGTGTTGGAGTCAAGGTGCTTTGCTTGATCTCCATTTGTTGGAGTCAAGCTCAAGGGAAGAAAAGATTTGTGTTGATCAAGGCTAAGTGCGGGTTGATCGACACTCAAGTCCAAGTGAAGATATGCCGAAGAGTGCTTTCCCCATCTTGGTGTATGGGGGAGCGTCATGTGAATCTTCACCAAGCGAAGCGCAATGAAGAAAGGTGGTGCGTCTTGAGCTGTTGAAGATCGTCTTCATCGACCTCAAGTGGTTTAAGCGCAAGGAAAAGGCATGATCTTGCTAGGGTTTCTATTTTACCGGTCTCATGATGTTTAGTGAGAGACCGGGTTATAGGATAGATAGCCATACTATCAAGAGGGGCTCTCGACCGAATATCGTGATCGTATCGTCGTAGAGAGCTCAAACCTTTGCATCCATGCAATCATCTTTATTGGTTCTTATTTGGCTTTATCCATGTGAGAATTTAGAGCTTGTGTTCATCTCCATACCAAGCTCTAGTTCACCAAAAACGGATTTAATGAATATCTTCTTGCGTTTTGGTATTGGAGGTTTTACCGGTTTGTCCCTTCTACGTGAGGTCAAACTCTCTCCTTATATTTTCCTCTTCACATGATAGACTATGATGTGTATATGCATGATCTTGTAGGGCTTGTGATTATCTTCGAAACAAGCCCAAGATCATAGAAAACGGAGTCTTGATGAAAAGCTTGTGTGTTTTCGGTGTTGGAGATTTTGCCGGTTCATCCGCTTGGAAAGGTCTCACCATTCCATCCCTTTGCACAATCTCCCAGGCTTGTTTATAGACTGAGAGAGATGGCAGTTGACTTGACTGTTTGCTTGTGTTACAGATATGCTGAAACTCCTGACGAGACAGGACAAGGCTGGTGGGGTAATGTTGTTGAATAGTTGCTGCTGTGAGGATAGTTCACATTTTGTGGATGGGTGTTCGTTCTTTGGTATGGAAATGGACTTTTTAAGTTTAAACTTAGCTCAGCAGAAAGCTCAGGACCCAACTCATTCTCGTTCGGTGCAGCACCCTATGGTTCTATATAACATTCAGATTCGTTTGCATTCCAATTGAATCCACCCATTATCTGTACACTAAGTATTGGTGTATTGAAACCGAAATATCCTCTTTTTGCTAGTTTTTTATGGTGGAAAATAATTAAAATCAAGCATGCTGTACTGCATATGTCTGTGTGGCATCAGTAGTAGTGACGACAAACAGTGGTGCACCCAAAATGGAGTTCTGGCGGCCTGGCGCGGTCCTTGCATGCTCTAAAACCATGGTCTTTGTGGGTCGAAGCCTTTTCGAAACCCAGAGGTACCGGCGTATCAGTGATGAACTAAGCTAGCTACTCATCATGTCAGAGTCCGCGGTCCCCGCGCACCATGCGCATTTGCTACGGCAGCTTCGCAATATGGTTTTCATATTTTCAGTTTTTGTAGTGTAAGCTCTTGTCGTCCTCTTTCCAACAAAATTGGATTCACTCGATTCGGAGTTTCCACGCAAAAGTTATTCAGTTTCAGGGTTCTGCTGTTTTTCAGTTACCGGAAATACCGGCCAATCGGGCGGTACTACCGCTCGGAACTTCCGGAGGTACTTCCGGAGCCCAGTACGGCTTACGAAAGTTGGGTACTGGACTCAAACGGAAGCACCACCGGAAGTAGCACCAGTACTACCGCTATACCGGAAGTACCGGTCCTTTTTCCGGTACTACCGACCTCGCGGGCTTTCTCTTCTAGCCGTTGGCAGGCTGGTTTTGGGTGGGCCGGAAGTACCGCCCTTTGGGCCGGTACTACCGGTCCTGCGGGTTTTCTTCTCTGAAGAGAGCCGTTGGGGCTGTTTTTACATGGGGCGGTAGTACCGCCCCTTGGGCCGGTACTACCGGTCCTGCGGGAATCTAAGCCCAACGGCCAAATTTCCCAGGGCACCTATTTAAATGTGCTTTCTTCCCCAACGGTTCTAAGCTTCTTGGTGAACCTTTTGCTCTCTCTCTCCTCCATTGTTGCACATCTTTGAGAGCTTGATTCCTCCACTTCCCTCCTATGATTCTTGCCCATCTTTAGGGAAACAAGAGAGGAGATCTAGATCTACCATTCCACCAATCAAATCCTCCTCTAAGTGAGGGGAACTTAGTGGATCTAGATTTAGGGTTGCTTTGTGCTCTTCCCTTTGTTCTTCCTCTCAAATCCCTCCATAGCATTAGTTGCTTTGGTTGGATTTCGGAGTGAAGGACTTGACCACTTTGTATGTTCTTGCCTCTTGCATTAGTTGCATCGGGTTTCTCTCCCTACGGTGATACATGAGGATCGACGTTGAGAAGCTTGTTACTCTTGGGTGCATTGTGTTCTCAAGAGCTTTGTGCCTCTTGGGTGCATTGTGTACCCTAGACGGTTTGGAGGTGCCGCGAAGACTTCGAGTTGTGAAGCTTCGGCACAAGTTTGGGAGCCCCCAATTGAGTTGTGGGTGTGTGCCCCAAGAGAAGTTGTAAGGGCTCCGGAATCCGCCCCGAAGGATTCCGATAGTGGAAGGTGAACCAATCCCTTGGGTGAGGTTCATCGGAGAATAGGGTGAGGCCTTTGTGGCATCTTGAGTAGGCCTCTTGTGGCGAGCTCACACCCCTCCAACGAGACGTACTCCCTTAACAAGGAGGAACTCGGGAATACATCCTCGTCTCCGCGTGCCTCGGTTATCTCTATACCCGAGCTTTTACTTATGCAAATTTACATTGTGATAGCCATCGTGCTTGAAGTCTATATCTAGCTTTCACCTTGATGCTTGCCTTGTTTAGCATAGGTTGTTGGCGCACATAGGTGAGCCTAGTAATTAGGTTGTTGGCTTGTTAATTTAAACACCTAGTTTTATTCCGCAATTATCAAGCCCCTAAATAGAAAAAGTTTTAATCGCCTATTCACCCCCCCCCCCCCCCCCTCTAGGCGACATCTCGGGCACGTTTGTTCTTTCATCCCCTTTATAGATGAGAGCCAAGGGGGAGGCAAATTCGTGGCTTTTGGTGGCTGCCCCCAAAACTAGGGTTTTCTCTCTTTATATAGGTGGAGGCAATGCTTCCCGGCCCTCCGATGGATGGCCCCTTGATCCAATGGCTCTTGGGAACCACTAGAACATTCCTAGGGACCCCTCATATCCTTAATGAGGTCCCAAAGTCGTGGCTTGGTCGAATACTCCAAGTTTGGTAAGAGTTGGAGTCAATCACGTCACCAACTTTCGGAATCCCGTAATCAGATATTTGGCCTCCAGTAAAACGGGGATTCCCGGAGCTACGGACCTCCGATTGGGCTGTTCTTGGGCTTATAATAAAAGCTATGGAAATTTCCCACAACGTTGCAGGAAAATTGATTTTCAGTTGACGTCGTCTTCTGGTCTCAAACTGTCAATCTCTCCACCTCCAACAAGGCTCCTTTTGCGTTTTTGCCAATTTCCAAGTGATTCCTACACACTAAAGTGTAAAACAAGAACTTTGTGCACTTTTGCAACTATTAATAGGTTAGTCAAATTAAATCATAAACTTAGTATGAAAACAAGTGTCAAAGGTATAAAAGTGGCATGAAACAATCAAAAATTATAGATACGTTTGACACGTATCAGGAGCCTCCAATTCGGTTGTGGATGCGTGCCCGAAGCTTAGTGGTGTAAAGGCTCCGGACTCCGCCTAGAAGGACTCCGATAGTGGAAGGTGAACCAAACCCTTGGGTGCGGTTCATCGGAGAATAGGGTGAGGCCTTTGTGGCATCTTGAGTAGGCCTCTTCTGGCGAGCTCACACCCCTCCAACAAGACGTACTCCCTTAACAAGGAGGAACTCGGGAATACATCCTCGTCTCCGCGTACCTCGGTTATCTCTATACCCGAGCTTTTACTTATGCAATTTACATTGTGATAGCCTTCGTGCTTGAAGTACTCTTGCTATCACCTTGTTGCTTGCCTTGCTTAGCATAAGTTGTTGGTGCACATAGGTGAGCCTAGTAATTAGGTTGTTGGCTTGTTAATTTAAACACATAGTTTTATTCCGCAATTATCAAGCCTTAAACCGGAAAAGTTTTTATAGCCTATTTACGCCCCCTCTAGGCGACATCTCGGCATAGCAGTAGCTAGATGGTAGTCTCTCCACTTTGTGCTATCATGTTTATATCTTGTGAGCTGCCTAACATGATCAAGATCATCTTATTGTAATGCTACATGTTGTGTTTGCTGGGATCCGATGAATATTGATACTATGATCAAGTTTTTTTTTGAATATAATACTATGATCAAGTTGATTATCAATCTATCTTTATATGTTGTTTATGATCTTGCACGCTCTCCGTTATTAGTAGATGCTTTGGCCAAATAGATGCTTTTAACTCCAAGAGAGAGTATTTATGCTCGATAGTGGGTTCATGCCTCCGGTAATCTGGGTGAGTGACAGAAACATCTAAGGTTGTGGATGTGCTATTGCCACTAGGGATAAAACAACAATACTATGTCTACGGTCATTTGTGTTGTTTACATTACACACTTTGCTTAATGCGATTATCTGTTACTTGCAACTTAATACCAACGGGGGACACGGTAGTTAACCTGGCGGTGGATTATTAGTCATAGATGCTGTTGGAAAACGGTCTATGTATCTTGATGTAATGCCCAATTAAATCTCATATGATGGGGGGATACTTTATAGGTAGGCCCATGGACCCGGAAAGTAGACCCGCCAAGACCAAGAAGGACAAAGCCGAGTCAAGCATCAAGTCATATGGGCTGGGCTGGAGACAAGCCGACCAAGGCCCATGATGGAGAAGGGACTCGTCAGCAAAGAGTCCAAGTACAACCCGGAGCCCTAACTTGGAAGGCCAAGATGTCGAGTAGGACTCCGTGTTCTAGTGTGACTCAGTATAACCTGTAAGTCCAGGGACCCGGCAGCCTTTATAAGCGGGGACCTGGACCTTAGAAGGCTAAGCCTTAAGAGAGATACCAAGTCGTCGACTCCCCAGAGAGGAGCCGAAACCCTGTAATCGATATCAGATCTAGAGCAATAAAGTGAAGCAGGAAGTAGGTCTTTACCTCTAATCAAGAGGGGCCGAACCTGGGTAAGTCCGTGTCCCTAGGCGAGATTAATCTCTCCTACGTACTTTGTGCATCAATGGCCCCAGAACTCACCTTCCTGGAGGAAGGACTTGCCGTGACAACCCCACGACAGTTGGCGCCCACCGTGGGGCAGGATATGCGTGGAGTCGAGATCGTGGGAGCCGCTCGCCGGGCCATGGAGAAACTCGCCATCGGGCGAGTCTACACTGATGAGCATGGAGAAACCAAGATCGATGACTCAGGCTGGACTCCAGAGATGGAGGAAGTCGACGAGGGTTATCAGTTTGTTTTTGGAGGGATCAACGTGTTCGTCGGCATGGTTTGCGCGTCAGGTCTTCGCGCGAACTCGGCGGAATCAGTATCAGAGCCAACAGCTGTTGTCGAGTCCGACGGCGAGGAGTCGGTCGGGACATCAGAGGTCGGCATCATCGCTGAGCCAAAGAAACAACTTGCTGTCAACCATGAAGAGGAGTCGCTGGCGGAGCCACTTATGGAGCCAGATTACGACGCCGATTCAGAGTCTATCTTGCCCTTGTTTGAGGATCGGCTTGGGTATGGAATTGAAGAGGAGGATTACGTGGAGTCGCCAGTACGCGCCCGCGTCGTTGGAGTCTATATGTCTGGGAACGGTGGAAATCAATTTGATCCAAGTCTACTGACAAAAGAAATCAATGCAAGCAACGCAGCAGAACGGGCGGCCGAGTTAGCCAGCGCGCGTGCTGCGATGGAGAGGCAACTAGGAGAAATCAACGAGGCAAACCGCAGATTAGCAGAAGAGCGGGCCCGGATCCAGACCGAGGCCCAGGTTGTAAGGAGTCATCAGGAGGAACTCACCTCTATTCAGCATCACAGGGCGAGGAGTCGCCTACGCGGCGGAGTTTAGGTGTGGGAGGCGGGAGCCGGGCTGGGGAGTTCATCAGCTGTGGGAGGCGGCGCAGGAGGAGCAACACCACCACCACCACCACCAGAAGGACCGCCACCTGAAGGAGGAGTCGGAGGAGGATCAGCAGGTGGTATGGGACCTCCACCTGGCAGGTTTCGTACGCCAGAAGGACATTACTCTAACCCAATGGACAACGTTCATGCGGCAACTATGAGGTTGGAGAACATTGAGATACCAGAAGGAGCAGCGGGACAGGAGACCCGCCGCGCTATTGAGATGTTGAAGACATCAATGACTCAGCAAGCTCTTTATCCAGCGTTTCCAGACGCAAGTAGGCTGCACTCGACACCGTTCAACTCTGGCATGAGGAGTCGGCATGACGAGTCTCACCCGGCCAACTCTACAAGTGCAAGGCGCCGTGAGCAAGAGAGGAACAGGGTTATTATACCAACTGCCTCACGAGCTCAATTGGTGGTTGATGAAGCAAGACAGTGACGAGAGAGGGAGGCGGCCAGGCTCGGGAAGCTGAGAGGGACAGAGCCCTAGCTGGTCCAGATAACCAGCCTCAGCCAACCCGGGCGCACACAGAGGTGACTTTCCTGGCACCTCTCCTTCACTAACAGGACCAGAGTGCCTGTCAGATGCCATCAGGTCCGAGTCTTTCCCCAGCGACTTCAAGGAGCCGTGCAAAGTTCCCAATTACGATCCCAACATGGACCCGACCTCCTGGTTGGGTACATACGAGATGGCGATGAGTATCCGCAATGCCACAGGTAATCTGTGTGCCAAATTTATGTACCTTATGATGGAGGGAGCAGCCAAAGTATGGATGCGTAACTTGCCTCCTAGATCAATCAATTCTTGGGAGCAGTTGAAGTCAGTTTTCATTCAGAACTTTCAGGGAACATGCAAAAAGCTTAGTACCATAGAGGACTTGGAGCGGTGTGTTCAGAGAAAGGGCGAGTCTGCAAGGCATTGGATGAGGCGAGTCTCGGAGATCATCAACTCATCGCAAGGACTCCCAACAATTTCAGTGTTAATGGCAATGGAGAGAAATTGCAGCTACAATCCCTTGAGCTGGAAGCTGGGTCGCATGAAGGAGAGCCTGAATCAAGGTGTTCCCCTTACGATTGGCGAGATCATGGCAGGTGCTAACAAACATGCGGCCACAGACAAAACAAAGGATCAGGAGGAAGGATCTAAAGGACAAGGTGGCAATGGTCAGAACCAGAATCAAAATCAGAACCAGAATCAGGGAAGTAACAAGCGACCATATGGTGACAACTCTGACCTAGTGGCTAACACAAACACTGGAGTCAGGCGCAAGGACAACAGTTCTCAAGGGTATCAGGGACGGAGGCTGACCACAGAGGAGGTTCTGGCGAGTCCATGCCCTAAACACGCCAGAAACGGCAAGTGCGGTCACACCTTGGGACAGTGCATGGACTTGCAGCGCGCTAGGCTCCCAGGACCAGGAAATAGAGGCAACAACAATGGATATAGAGGAAACAATGGTGATGGAGGACCCGGCAACCACGGTGGAGGAGCCGGTAATAACCCTAACCAACCTCAGGGAGGAGGTAACCAACAGGGCGGGTTCCAGCAGAACCTGAAGCAGCTTCAGGATAACAATGGGCAGTATTATGTCACAACTCGGCCACAGAACCCGAGTCGTGGCAGTTACCATGTCTTCACAACAAGCACGTCCAAACGTGCCAAGAAATTAAAGGTTAGAGCTGTTAATGCAGTAGAGCCGGCGCTTCCACAGTGGCTCAGGTGGTCAGAGCAAACCATCACATGGAGTCGGGCAGATCATCCACCACGAGTCGATGACCCAGGGCAGCTAGCCTTGGTAGTGGCACCTCAAGTTGGGGGTTATACATTGTACAAAGTGCTCATGGATGGTGGAAGTAGTATCAACATCTTATATTATGACACATTCAAGAGGATGCAACGGCAAGATAGGCAGCTAATACCTACTGAGACAGTTTTTCATGGAATCGTACCAGGGAAGTCAGCCAAGCCAATCGGTAAGATTTATCTTGAGGTTGCTTTTGGCACAGTGGAGAATTTTCGTTCAGAGATTATGCCTTTTGAGGTAGTGGATCTTAAGAGTCCATACCATGCTCTTTTTGGTCGACCAGCATACTTTAAGTTTATGGCCAGACCATGCTATGTTTACTTGAAGCTCAAGATGCCAGGTCCAGCAGGAGTCATTACAGTTAATGGCAGCAGACAAATGGCGTTGGTGTGTGAACTAGGTGATGCAGCTATGGCTGAGACAGCTTGTGCTCAAGAGGAGCTGAAATTCTACAAGGCGAACATGGACCCGGAGGACAACTCGGTCCTTAAGAAGCCGGCCACAAAGGAGAAGATGAAATTCAAGTCAGCTCAGGATACAAAGCAAGTCGACTTTACCCCTGGTGACTCTTCCAAGCAGTTCACCATTGGGGCACATCTCTCTGATAAATAGGAAAGCGCGCTCGTCGAGTTCATCCGTGAGAACCGGGACGTCTTTGCATGGAAGCCATCAGACATGCCAGGAGTCCCGAGAGAACTCGCCGAGCACAACTTACATGTTAACCCTAATGCAAGACCAGTTAAGCAGGGTCTGCGCAAGTTTCACGATGACAGGAGGAAAGCCATCGGAGAAGAGGTAGCTCGGCTCCTCGCAGCCGAGTTCATCAAAGAAGTCTTTCACCCAGAGTGGGTGGCCAATCCAGTGTTAGTACCAAAGAAAACAGGAGAGTTGCGGATGTGCATCGACTTCACGGGCCTTAACAAGCATTGCCCTAAGGACCCGTTCGCACTGCCTCGTATTGATCAAATCATCGACTCCACAGCGGGGTCAGAGTTACTTTGTTTCTTGGATGCCTATTCAGGGTACCACCAGATCAGACTTAACATAGAGGATGAGCTGAAAACGTCTTTCATCACGCCCTTTGGAGCATTTTGTTACACAACAATGCCCTTTGGACTCAAGAACGCAGGAGCTACATACCAGAGGTGCATCCAGAATTGTTTCAAGGAACAGATTGGAAGAAATATTCACGCTTATGTGGACGATGTAGTTGTCAAGTCTCAAAAGGCTGACTCTTTGATAGCAGACCTGACAGAAACCTTTGGTAACCTACGCAAGTACAAGATGAAGCTCAACCCAACCAAGTGTGTTTTTGGAGTCCCTGCAGGCAAACTCCTTGGCTTCATTGTTTCAGAGAGAGGCATTGAAGCAAACCCAGAGAAAATCAAGGCTATTCACAATCTGCAGAAGCCGACTTGTCTAAAGGACGTTCAAAAACTCGCCGGTTGTGTAGCAGCTCTCAGCAGATTCATCTCAAGACTCGGAGAGAAGGCGGGTCCTCTCTACCGACTCCTGAAGAAGTCAGATAAGTTCATATGGGACAAAGAAGCCGACGACGCTTTTGAGAACTTGAAGAACACTCTGTCATCAGCGCCAGTACTTGCAGCTCCTACAGATAAGGAGCCCATGCTATTATATGTGGCTGCCAACGAAAGGGTGGTCAGTGCAGTAGTAGTTGTGGAACGATCAGAGGAAGGAAAGGAATATCCAGTGCAGAGACCTGTTTATTACATCAGTGAAGTCCTCACAGAGTCAAAGCAAAGGTACCCTCAATGGCAGAAGCTAGTTTATGGAGTTTTCCTTGCAAGTAGGAAGCTTAAGCATTATTTCCAAGAGCATCCAATCAAAGTGGTGAGTTCAGCACCGCTAGCAGATATCATACGCAACAGAGACGCAACAGGTCGAGTTGCCAAGTGGGCAATCGAGTTGGGTCCTTACCATATCACATACGAGCCCAGGACAGCAATCAAGTCTCAAGCTTTAGTCGACTTCGTCAATGATTGGACTGATTGCACATCCTCACCAAGTTCTCCTTGCACCAAGTATTGGACAATGCACTTCGACGGGTCCAGATAGCTAGAGGGCTCAGGAGCCGGCGTGGTTCTAACTTCATCAAAAGAAGATAAGTTGGCATATGTCCTTCAGTTGCATTTTGATTGTACAAACAACATGGCAGAGTATGAGGCTTTGCTTCATGGCCTGCGTCTGGCCAAGCAGATGAACATCAAGCGTATCAGGTGCTTTGGAGACTCGGATCTCGTAGCCCAGCAAGTATCTGGAACCTGGGACTCAAAGGATGCAAATATGGCAGCTTATAGAAGAACAGTCGAACAGATAGCCGGGTTCTTTTCTGGTTATCAAGTGGAGCATATTGACAGACGCAAGAACGAGGCCGCAGACGCGTTATCACGACTCGGCTCTCGTCGAGAGAAAGTACCACCGAATGTATTTGTGGACGAACTTCACCACCCATCAGTCAAGTTGCCCTCAGAGGAGGAATTAGCCTCTCCAGATCCAGAGTCGGCACTGGTGGCAGCAGTACGAACAACACTAGCATGGACAGAGCCCTACCTTGCGTATATCCTTAGGGGAGAACTCCCACAGGACGAAGTAAAACAGAGATAGCTCATCAGGCGATGCAAGTCCTACACAGTCATTGATGGCGAGTTGTACAGAAGGAGTGTCACTGGAGTCTACCAGAGATGTGTGTCTCCAGAAGAGGGCCGACAAATATTGCAAGAGATTCATGCAGGTGATTGTGGTCATCATGCATCCACTAGATCCTTGGTGTCAAAGGCTTTCAGGCACGGGTTCTTTTAGTTAACAGCACATCTGGACGCAGAGACACTAGTAGGAAATAGGCTATCAGTGGCGCACCATTTTCAGGATTCTGTGGCGCACTGTGGCGCATGGTGGGTGCGCCACTAAATGCTCGCCACTAAATTGTAATTCTGTGGCGCACGGGGCAGATGCGCCACAAAAAGATCAAGATTTTGTGGCGCACCCACCACCGTGCGCCACAGATAGGGTTTTTGTGGCGCACTATGCAACCATGCGCCACAGAATCTCGTTTTCGATTTTAAAAAAAAATACGGCCCGCAGCCGCAGCCGCGCAGCCCCACCTCGTGCATCCACCTCCATGTAGTTCACGATGGTCCTTGCCGGCGAGGAGGACGGCGACGAGCAGAGCAGAGCAGCCCCAGCGGACCCCTCCTCGTCGGACCCCGGCGTGGACGCAAGGCGGAGAAGAGCCAGTTGTGGAGGTCCCAGGAGACAAGGACCCGGTCGCCGCTGCCGAGGTTGACCTTCTCGCTGCCGCGGAACTTCCAGCGCAGGCGGCGGATGTGGAGGACGCGCTCCCCGTCAACGGAGACCGACAACCCGACCTTGGCCTTGTCCCGCTCTCTGTCCATTTCCCTGTCCTTGCCGTGCGCCCGCGAGACGAGATCCAACGAGATCTCCCGCTCCTTGCCACGGACGTTGACGCAGGTCTTGTGCCCGCGGCCGTCCCCGCCGTCGCGCATGGAGACGTGCTCGCGCCGGGAGACGAGGACGTGGCCGGGGCCCGCCGGCCGCTGGGCCTTGGACTTCCTGTACGCCTCCTCCGCCATATCCCCGGCCACGACCGCCATCTCGCCATCGACCACGACGGCCACGAAGTACCCGGAGGAGGCCTCGGGCGAGCCCAGGCCGCGGCCGCGCCGTCCGGATGAGCGGGAGTTCGTCTCGTACCCAGGCCCCACCTCCCCTTGTGTCCTCGCCGAGAATCTGGATCTGGGTGCGTGTGTGAGAGAGAGCGAGCCAGAGAAGAGAGGAGGGGATCGATACGTGCGTGTGTGGCTGTGCGTTCATGTGAGAGGATAGGGTAGAGAGAGAATGTGCGTGTGTGGCTGTGCGGTCAAGAATCCCGCGCGGACGTCGAACAGACTCCTCGACGCGTACCGTGGCAGTCATTTCTGTGGCGCATGGCCCAGATGCGCACAGAAATAACACGGTGGCAGGTATGCTGCGGAAAGCAGACTCGCACGGCTGCACAGATATGAAACAGTATCCATAAGTGGTACCCCGTCCTTGTGGCGACTGCTGTTGGTGCGCCGAGATATTTCTGGGGCACATACATTGCAAGAAATTTTCGGTGAATGGTGCGCACAGATTGTGCTATAGCAGTTTCTATTAGTTAGAAGATAGTTCGAGTCTGTGATGGATGTCAAGGTACGCAAGGCAGACCACTGCCAGCCCAAGAGCTCAGAACTATCCCTATCACCTGGCCGTTTGCAGTTTGGGGGCTTGACATGGTGGGTCCTTTCTCAAAGTCGCCCTGTCAGAAGACTCATCTGCTAGTAGCAGTTGACAAGTTCACCAAGTGGGTGGAAGTCGAACCCGTCAGCAGAGTCGACGGTGCGTCAGCTGTGAGATTCTTCAAGAAAATAGCAATACGCTTTGGATACCCTCACAGCATCATTACAGACAATGGTACCAACTTATCAGTTGGAGAGATGGCCAAGTTTTGCGGTGAGAACAACATCAGACTCGACCTAGCCTCAGTGGCACACCCACAGTCCAATGGACAGGCAGAGAGGGCAAATCAGGAGTTGCTGAAGGGAATTAAGCCTCGGCTCCGAGTCCCCTTGTTAAGAGCCGCCGGGTGTTGGGTTGAGGAGCTGCCAGCAGTGCTTTGGAGTATCAGAACGACTCCTAACAGATCCACTGGCTTCACACCTTTCTTCATGTGTATGGAGCAGAAGCCGTCCTACCAAGCGACTTGTTGCATGACTCGCCACGAGTCGCCAATTACGTCGAGACAGAAAATGAACTCGCTCGTCAGGACTCGGTGGACGCACTCGAGGAAGCAAGGGAGCTAGCCCTTGAGAGATCAGCAGTTTATCAGCAAGACTTGCGGCGATATCACGCACGCAGAATCAAGACTCGGACTTTCCAGGAGGGCGACTTAGTGCTTCGGCTTGTCCAAAACAGGGAAGGGATGCACAAGTTATCTCACCATGGGAAGGACCGTTCGTCATAAGTAAGAACTTGCATAATGGGTCGTACTATCTAATGGATGTACGAGAGCCGGCAAGTGAAAGTAAAGGAGCTGACACAGCACACACGCTAGATCCTTACACAGAGGCAAAGAGGCCGTGGAACATAGCTCAGTTACGTCCTTATTATACTTAAGTTGTAATAGATTTATGAGTTGAAAGGCAAAGAGCCTAGTAAGCCATGCCTAGATGTAATCAAATTATTATGATCAAAGGAAATAAAGCCGACTTCTGTGAACATGAGTCCTTTAGTCGAGTCACCCAGTGAGTGCGATTTATTCTTTAACTTTGATCATCAGGTTCTTGGGGGCTTGCTTTTCAGTGAAAAAAGTTAAGCTTAGACTCATGAACCTGGCACAGTAGCCGAATTTTACCTAATTTTCTCACTGGTAAGTTAGATGCATCCCGCACAATATGACTAATCTACAGGCATGACTCGTCTCTGGCTCTTATGAATCCAAAAGGACATGAGGTGTTAGGAGCTTGTCAGCACAAACTGTAAGATAAGTCATGCAGGGCCTACTTATTCATCAGTGGATAATTAGACGGGTTATAAGAACCACAGAATGACTCGCATAGATAGTACACATCAAATATCATAACAAGCAAGTCATCATAAGCCGATTGGCACAATATTAGAACAAGTAGTTCAAAAGACCTAACAATGTTTAAGCACCAGCAGTGCATCATTACAAAGTTTAAATACTAGTAGCACAGCATTACAAAGTGGTCAAAAGTCATTCAAGGGATGGTCTTCCAGAGGAGTCGACTTCTCAGTTGGAATTGGGGAGTCCTTCTTCGCAGGAGACTTGTCCTTTGTCTGAGCAGTAGAGGCAGGAGCCGGCTTCACAGGAGGCTTTGTGGCGACTCTCTTCGTTTGAAAACCAGTGCCCTTGGGACTCTTCATATGCTTAGCCAACTCTGCTTGTTTCTGGGCGTCTCCAGCGATAGCTCTTGAAGGAGTGGGCGCAGCAGGAGTCTTCAATGAGGGCTCGGCACCAGTAACAGGAGCCGCCGGTGACGAAGAACCCGGCCCAGTAGAGGAGGAAGGGATACCAGCTGGGTCCTGTGATGGGCGGCCAAAGTTTATGATCGCAGGAGTTTCTGGAGCAACTCTTTTGTTCTCCAAATCATAGTGATGAACCCATACCTCAGGGTCCATCTTATTGGCAATCTCACAAGCATATGGCCGCACCAGCTTCTCCTCAGCCTTGAAGTCGTCTTGAGTGAAGGGTTTGCCATCCTCATGTTGCTCTGGTTTCCCCATTGTAAGCATTGCTGGCTCCAAAACAGTGGGGTAGTAGCTATGGGCTAAGGCCAAGATCCTGATGGAGGCTCTCCTCAAAGAAGACTGTTTCCACAGCCGCATATAACCTGGTGCCCTTGACAACTCGTCCACCAGACGTTCAGGCTCTTTGGGACACTTGCCCTTAGGGTTCAAATATTTCACCACTGCACGGGCTGCCTCTTGCAGCCCATGACAGTGGACAAGCATCTCAGATAATTGCTTGCTAGTGGGCAGCTTAAGTTTTGGAGAGTCAGCCCCTGCAGAAAAGAAATCAAAGATCGTCAGTCTAAAAGCAGTTCAGAAAGGTATAGAAGTGAAGTAAGCAAAGGTTATAAACTTACCAAATATGTGTTGGCACATGACCCCAATGCCCTTGCGGCAGGTGTCGAAAACAGCTTTTAGATCGTTATGTGCCTTTTGGGCAACCCTTTTAGTCTCAGCAGATTCTTTTTTAACTTGCTCCAGTTGAGCAGACAAAGCCTTCAGATCCTTATCAAGCTGAAGGGAGTGTTCTTTTTCAGCTATAGCAGACCTGGCACTAGCAGCTGCCTGGTCCTCAAGCTCCTTCATATCTCTCTTCATCTTGGAGATAACGCACTGTAATCACAAGTCAACTTTTTACAAGTCAGGATTTACAAGTCAGTTTCACAAGTCAAGCAGAGAACTCATGAGCTCCAAGTCGTCACAAGTTAACAACTTGGCGCTTGGGGGCTACTCAGGAGTCAATTTTTCCTGACAGCTAACAGGCATGGGTCCTAATCGACAAGTCATCAGCTCCAAGTCGTCACAAGTTAACAACTTGGCGCTTGGGGGCTACTCGCTGAACAGAAATTTTTCTTCAAGTTAAATACCAATAAATTACATATATTTGTAGCTCCAAGTCGTCGCAGGCTGACAACTCGGCGCTTGGGGGCTACTCGTAGAAAAGTTTTTTAGTCTAAGGACCCGATAGACAGAAAATCAGCAGCCCCGAGTCCTAGTAGAGCTAAGGACTCAGTGCTTGGGGGCTACAGTGTGCAAATTTTCCTACAAAGTAGTTGAGTTCAATTTCAAAGCAAAGCACCTATCTTAGTCACAAGTCACCACAGACATGTGCTTGGGGGCTACTGGGATAGGATGATGCCAGAAAAGCATAAAGGGTAGAAGTCAAAAAACTTACAGTGTGAATCACGTGAAGGGATCTAAGAGCCGCTTGCTCATCATCCTTCAGCCTCGCAGATTGATCGTTCAAGTCGACTGCTTCAGCATAGGCTTCAGAAAATGACATGTTATCAGCCACCCGAAGTCGGCTGTAGTCAGTGGATGATTTGGATTTGATGTTTGGAGAAGTTGCAGGAGTCGGCTTCATAGGAGCCGGATGAGTTTGAGGTGCAGTATCAGGAGTCTCAGTCCCAGAAGAGGGCTGGACAGTCTGTGGAGTCGCCGCCCGGGTCCTTGAAGGAGACTCGGGAATGGTGGGAGCTGTGGTTGCACCAGCAGATGCAGCAGTGGAGGGTCATGTCCTTGTGCTCGTTGTTTGAGAAGTCGAGGGAGGTACAGGTGCACGACTAGATGTAACATCAGCCATTCCTGGGAGCTTAGTTACCTTGGAACAAGGCCGAGCTCTGAAATATGCAAAGACAGAAATCAGCAATAAATCTAGTGAAAAGGAAAAAGGCAGAAGTCATTTGAATGCAATTACAGTAGACAGAGGAGTCTTACCCAACATTAGTCTCCAGGTCCAGGGAGGCCTGAGAGTCTGAGGAAGGCATTGACATCCCGGAGTGGTAGGAGTCGTCCTTGTGGGGAGGAGAAGTCGACTTCCGCTGGTGCGAGACAGGCAGAGGCTCAGGAGCATCTGCAGGCCCATTGGAGCGTAGTTTCCTCTTCCTGGCGGCGATAACACTCTGCATGTGTTCTTCAGGCTTAGCAGGTGAGCGAGTGGACCCAAGGACTCGTGAAAGTGGTACCTTGGGAATAGCCTCTCGAGATCCATTGTTGTTAGAGACTGGGGAAGAAGAAGAGTGGCTCTTGGCTGAGGACTCTTCAGATAATGATGGTTGAGCAGCAGCAGAGGTGGTGTCAGTTTGTTTAGTGACGGGAGCCTCCGGAGAGGACTCGTCATCGTCAGTATCCTCCACAATGGGAGCCTCTTGAGAGGACTCCTCTTCAATAACATTTTCGGTTGGAGCCTCTGGCGAGGACTCCTCATCAGCAGCATCATCTTCAGCGGGAGCCTCCTGGGAGGACTCCTCGTCATCGTTATCAGTATCTTCTGCCACAGCAGTTTGATCTGTGGCAGGAGTCTCCTCTTCAGCCTCAGCTTCGGCCTCAGTTTTACTTTCAGTGCCAGCGCCAGAGGCCGGCTTCCAGAAGGAGTCGGTGAGCTGCAACAGAGTCAAAGAAAATGAGTTAGTAAGCGATACAAGTAAGATCAAGTTAGAAGTGAGGTAAAGTTCAAGGCTTACGTCCGGAGCTGGGTTGGTAGAGCAGAAGGGCTGCAGCCCAAAATGTGCCTGGTCCTTCACCGGCTTCCCAGTCAGCTTTTTGATAAGCCGACCAAGTTCAGGTCCATCAGACAGTTGCTCTGTCACCCGGAGGTCATCGCCAGCGCAACGAGTGTATGATAAGATAAGCCGAGTCCTAGGACTCAGGGGCTGAATTCTCCAAGTGGTCCAGCAGCGGACTAGATCCATATTTTCTAGATTATGGGATAAGAGGGCCCGAATCCGAGTGATCAGGGACTCGACTCTTGGCCGGGAGGCCTCTGAGCATCTAGATTTCATGAGGGGAGTCGCCTGGAGGCGGTCCTCAGAGAATAGAGGGAGTTTTGGTTCACCTGCAGGGGAGGTATCCTTGCAGTAGAAGAAGGTTTTTTGCCAATCCTTGATGCGGTTGGGAAAGACTGGTTTTGGAAAGACAGAGTGGAGGCGCCGTTGGAGAGCGACGGCGCCGCATTGGAGGAGAGGGCCCCCGGAAGTTTCGGACTGGGGGTTGCAATAGAAAAGTTCAAGCCAGAGGTTGAGATCGGGCTTGATTTGGAGGTAATCCTCACACAAAGTTACGAAATTGGATAGAGTGAGAATGGAATTTGGAGCCAAGTCATGAATCCGTAGTTGGTAAAGCTCAAGAAGTTGGCGGAAGAAGAGATTACCAGGGGGAGAAAACCCGCGGAACAGATGCTCCGTGAAAACCACTACCTCGCCCTTAGCAGGAGCGGGCACAACTTCATCCCCTGGAGCTCGTGCTTGTGCGTTGGAAGGAATGAGGCCTGTAAGCCGATGCGTCTTCAATTGCTCCGCCGTAACCGTGGATCCACCCCAATCGGCGGAAATCGATCGCCTCGATGAGGATTTTGCGGCGGCGGCGGCCGCGGCGGCAATGTCCACCGTCCTGCTCGACGAGGAAGCCTTGGCCTTGGGTGCGGTCTTTGTGCGCTTGGGTGCCATGGTGAGAGGGCGGTGTGTGCTGAGCGCGGGAAGAGATGAGCGCAATGAGAAAAGGGGAGATTTGAGCTGAAGGGGCAAGTGAGGTTTTGTGACCTAACCCTTCGCAATTTATAAGAGGGTAAAAACCCTAGAAAGTTACAGTGGTGGTCCACAGTGGTCTGTGGATAACGATTCGGTAAAAAGTGATTCAGCGGCTAAAAGGCCAGACAGGAAGTGATAATTGAAGGACTAAAGTCACAGAAGTGGAAGAAGCCGGCTTGTCTCAGAATGGCGAGTCCTGTGACAGTGAGAATCAAATTATTCAGTCCTTGTTCGCAAGAGTCACAATGAACTCGGCCAGCCAGTGCAAAGGCAAGAGTGATGACTTGAACAAGGGATAAGGATGGACTCATTTTATATGTGTATTATGTTTTTATGCAGGAATTCATCTTGGAGCTAGCAGCAAGCGACTTTGGAGCCTATGGCTCAAATGGAAGGAGTCGACCTAGGAAGTCGAACCAACGAGTTGGAGGAAGCCGCCAAGCTGCGCCCAAGATAAATTCGGGGGCTACTGATGGGGGGATACTTTATAGGTAGGCCCATGGACCCGGAAAGTAGACCCGCCAAGACCAAGAAGGCCAAAGCCGAGTCACGTATCAAGTCGCATGGGCTGGGCTGGAGACAAGCCGACCAAGGCCCATGATAGAGAAGGGACCCGTCAGGAAGGAGTCCAAGTACAACCCGGAGCCCTAACTTGGAAGACCAAGACGTAGAATAGGACTCCGTGTTCTAGTGTGACTCGGTGTAACCTGTAAGTCCAGGGACCCGGCAGCCTTTATAAGCGGGGTCCTGGACCTTAGATCGATAAGCAAGTTAGAAATCTTACAAGCAGAGAGGAGCCGGAACCCTGTAATCGATATCAGATCTAGAGCAATAAAGAGAAGCAGGAAGTAGGTCTTTACCTCTAATCAAGAGGGGCCGAACCTGGGTAAATCCGTGTCCCTAGGCGAGATTAATCTCTCCTACGTACTTCAAGCATCGATGACCCCCGAACTCACCTTCCTGGAGGAAGGACTTGCCGTGACAACCCCACGACAATGTGGCTGTTCAATTTTTTGCTCCGACCCTGTCCGTGCGGCCGCGGATGTCGGCGTGGTCAAGCCCGAGGCATTGGACGATGACGAGGGCGAGGGTGAGGGCGAGCGCGTGGTGATGTGCCGGCAGCGAAGGCGGCGGCGAGGGTGAGGGCGTAGCGGCTGTGGCCGACAGCGACCACCCTATCGAGGGTGAGGGAGTCGCCGCCGACCATTGCGTCCAGGGCTGAGGAGTGACCCCGTCCTACTCGAAGAGAACCGCGTCATTCTCGAATCCTTCGAGGTCACCAGCCGACGAGGACGACGACTGGTCATTCTCCTCCGGCGAGGAGATGCCCCTCGCCGCCAACGGCCACGAGATCGGTGGCTCCGACTCCGATGTGGACATCGCTGTCATCTCCGACGACGAGTAGGTGTAGCCTCCGGACTATGCCCTAGTTCAATTTTGTGTATAGTTTGATGTCCTGCTAAACTTGTCGTGTTGATAAACTGCTCGGTGTACTTTATTGAATCACCAATCAAACATATCCTATATATATTTATGTTTTAATTTTGACGTATTCGGCAGGAGTTATTTCGCCAAGCAAAGCTTTGTGTTCTGAAGGTAAAGAAAGACAGTAAAGCCCAGTACAGTTGGTTTTCGTTGGGTCATACTTTTTTTTTTTTGGCATTGTGGGTTTTGGTTTGGCCATACTTGGACAGGACAGAGAGGATTTATTAGCACATAGGGGTTTCTTATAAAAAAAATTGCACAGAGCAGAGCAGTAGCCTTTTTTTTTTTTGAGATTAGCAGAGCGGTAGCTACCAGGAGGTGGAGAAAGCATCGTAAGATCGGACGTTCATCCTACGCGAAGCAATTTCGTTTTCTAAACTTGAACTAACTCGGTAATCTGGCCTTGAGTTATGATACTAAAATGTAATTTCCGAGTTGAGCTGTGGCCTGCCACGTGTCAATACATCAGAAGCGGGGCACAACGTGGACACTCGAGCACGCGGCCGAAGGAGTACAGCAGAAGCCTCTCCCGTCCCGTCTAAGGCTTGTTTGATTCAAAGGAATGGATTTCTAGAAATTGATTCCTATCCTTTATATTTCAAAGAAAAAAAAACATAAACTCACACCAAATATTAAAATTCTTTTGAAGGATTGGTTCCTATCCTTCAAATCAAACAAGCCCCTAAACATTTTGACCAGCTTTGCGCTCCGCCTTTACTTCCTACCGGCGGCCATCGATACTCGAGCTGAGAGAGTCTGCAAAGGGCCGAGGAACCGCGGCAGCAGCAGCAGCATCAGCAAGAGGAAGGTGCGGCGTCGAGAAGAATAGAAGATGAGGGCCGCCGTCGCCACCGATGTCACCGTCGACCTGGAGGTCCTCGACTGCACCCTCTGCCTGAGCCCCCTCAAGCCTCCGGTCTTCCAGGTCTCATCCTCTGCATCTCTGCCTTGACCCCCTTCTCTCTTACCTCGTTTGATCTACCATGGCGGCGGAATGCGAAGGAGGCCGAAGCGTCACAGGGGACGCCGTCGCTGTGGGAGGCGAAGCTTGTTGATCCTTTCTTTTATTTCTCTGTGAAGGGAACCGTATCATATTTTTGAGCTACTGAGCCAGATAAATCGCTAGCTGGGCAGAATGTCTGCAGCACAAAATTAGGAAATTGGTGGCTCATGAACCAACATGCAACTCTTTGCCTTTTCTGGCTTTTTAGGAAATCTCAGATGTGCTGAATCTGTTGGGCGTTCATTCACTGCTTACGATGGTGATGGGTCACAAGTTAGCATCAGATTTAGTAGCTTGCTGAACACTAGTTTTTGGTACTACCTGGTGCTGAGAACTGTAGGACAAAGTGCTTCCGAGTTCTGTACTAATCTCCACATTGGTGTCACAGTCTCTGAATTTATTAAGATCTTTGCGGCCCATGGCGCCCAAGTTCTTCGTTGTCAACGATTTATGCCGACTTGTCAGATGTATTCTGTTCTCCTGAATTCCTGCCATCCTGCTGGCTCTCCTATTACCTTCAGATTATGCTGTCAGTTTGATCATAAAAGTCGCCAAAAAAATGATCTTAAAATTTCCTGATCAAATAGGACCAGGACATGGTGTAAGTTGGTATTGCTTAGCATTGTCTTGATTACTATTTCTTTCCAAGTCCACAGCCTCCTCCGGACCATCTTCAAGAACTGAAATATTTTTCATTCCTAGCTTTCGATGAAATATTCAAAATTCCTTCACAGTTTCCTCATGACCTTGGTCTGCATTGCCTCTAAGCATCAAGCAGTTTCAATATAAGCACTCTGCACAGATCACATAAATTGCCTTTCATCAGAATTGTTACCCTACCAAGTAGCAACTGCCCACTGGTATCTATATATTCTAGTGGAAATTACAGCTTTGTAACGATGTATCCGTTTTAACTATTAAAAGATTCTACTTCATGTTTTCTCCTTAAAAGACTGCACAATGTTTCCAACTTACTCAACCACTTTATTTTCAGTGATTGATCAGTCGATTCTGCATTGTTTATGTTTTTACTTTCCTGTATGTTCAGCCTTTTTTTCTGAAAAAAATAAGCAGGAATATAAAGCATGGAAAGTTTCCTTTGTAATTTACAGTGTGCTGCTGGTCATGTTATTTGTTCGAACTGCTATGAGAAGCTCCTGGAGAACGACTATTGCCAGGTGTGCTCCATCAGCACTAGCTACAACAGGTGCTTGGCAGTAGAGCGTATTCTGCAGTCTGTCAAAGTCCCTTGCTCAAACGCCGGGTATGGGTGTGCAGCTAAGATGCCCTACCACAAGATGGAGGAGCACGAGATGAATTGCCTGAAAGCAGTATGTGACTTCACTGGATCAAACACCAAGCAACCCATGCCCCAGCAACATGGGTTACCGACGGACTATTACACGCTTGTTATCCCGAAGGTTTCTCCATCCACAAGCATGAACATTAGTATCAACTGTCGTGAGAGCAAGAAGATACATGATAAGAAGAGCTCAACTTGTGAGGATAAGAGCTCAACGGTATGGCGTGACGAGTGTAGAATTTTTTTGATTCGGCCACTTCGTAGTATCGAACTATGTGTGCTAAAGGCTCCATCTGGCATTGTTTATGAAATGCAGGGATCTGTTGTGAAGATGGGTCCTTGTGGTGGTGGTGGTGGCAATGCCTGGAAGATGGACATGCGTGGCGTCAACCGCATTCTGAAGGTGGTTGTCCGGCACGGTGGCGCGATCGACGCCATGTCGGTGCTATATCAGCAAGACGGCCAGGAGAAGAAGACCAACCTCTGGGGAGGAACCGGCGGAAAACGCTCGGAGGTATAAGTTACAACTTACAACCCGTCACATTCTTGTTGAAGGTGAAATGACTTGATAGTGATAAATTTTCATTTTGGTATGTCTAGATCTGTCTGAAGCCGGGCGAGTACCTGACTAGCATCAAAGGCCACTACGGCTTCTATAACAACTGGTCCGTCATCAGGTCGCTCACTTTTGTGGGCAACCGTCGCAATTTCGGGCCATTCGGGCAGGAGGAAGGCGTGCCGTTCAAGCTCCCTGCAGCCGGGGGCAAGATCATCGGCTTCCATGGCCGCTCCGATGGCCTCCTGGACGCTCTTGGCACATACGTCAAGATGAGCTAGCTCTTTGCACCTATGCTTAATCTAGCTAGATGCTTATTCTGAACTCTGTCAATTGATGAGCGAACAGTCAGTAGGGTGTCTGCTAGTGTGGATGCTTGAAACCTGGTACAGCAGGTGGACTCTGTTTTGGTTATGTTAAATCTTAAATCTGGAACATGCCTGTTGATGTTCATGTGGATGTTGATGTTGATCTAAACAAACGAGCCATGGTTGTTTTTCCTTTCTTTTCTGCTCTCGGGATTGTTGATACATCATGTTCTCACGATTGTTATAATGTCTGACTTTGATCAGTAGATGATGCACCGCGTGTTGCTGGAGGACCTGCAGTCTTTTTCTGTTAAATGTAAAAATTCGAAACCATAAAATTTGGGTATAGGATGACCATAAATGGTTGAGGTGTACAAACATAAAAATTGAAAAGGCAGTACATTAATAAAGAACTAATAAAAATTGCGTACATTACAAAATACAATAACAAAAAATAATTTCACTTTGCTTGCCATAGTGCAAGCGCATTAAAAAAAAACTTGAACAATTCATAGGGCCAGACACAAAAATGAAAACTTTGGATATCATAATAGTCATTGAGTCCTCCGCATATGGCAAACACAAAAATGGAATCGAGCATAGTGGGCAATTAACTTAGATATTAGAATGGCGCAAGCTCACAACAATAAGGAATATAGTTAATTAAGGAAAACAACAGCTACAAATTTAACCCTTCAAGTTAAAAGGGCTAAAATGATTTAAATGTGCGGCGATAAAACATTGCAATGGTTGGCAATTGAAGGACTACCGTTACTAAAAAAATATCTAAAGGTCTGTCGGAAGAGGATTTCTCTACATCGTAACTTATCCTGATTTCTCTCTTCCCGATGCTTAGTCGTTGACAAAAATAAGAATACAAGAAATTAGGTTTTCCTGGATGGATGAAGAGTTGTTAGATAATCGAAAGCATCGGTGTAGGTGAAATCGCTCGTGGCTTACCAGTTACTATTTTTTTATGGGCGACTCAAGGGGCATTTAGAAACCTTTATCGGTAATCAAGCTCGTGTAGGTGAAAAAGCAGCGGTGTAGTTTCTCGAGTCCAATCACAGTCTCTTTAATAAAGTTGGGGCATTATTTCCCTTTGCAAAGATTGATATATGGTGAAGATGTATTCAAGAGATTTACTGTAATTCTTAGTTGTAGGACTTACTTCGTAATTATTTGGATTCCAAAACAGTATACCTGTAATTTTTGCGAGTATGAATAAAGTTACTGGTGTTTCTAAAAAAAAGAATAAAAGGTTGTAAAAACATGGTAGCAGACAAGACGGGCCTAGCTACTCCAATCGTATGTGTTCGTGAAATACACGGAATACAATGTGGTACCTTGAACGTACCGAACCTTGTCACAAAACTTGACGAGGGCTCATAATCTCCTAGAGATTGCGGCGACAAACCAATCGATCTAGCCCGACAAGACCGGTTGATCGATAGCCACTAGCAACTGAGAACCAACCCTTGGTTGGATTGTTAAGTGGGTGGTTGTATCCTCAGCTCATCAGAGTTCAAACCCTAGGTTTGACACTGGTGTTTCTCATATTTGGCGGAATATTCTTCAGTGGGAGGCGACGTTCCCGTCGATAGTGAGGCGCCCGTGGTGACTTCGTCAATCTCAAGACCTGACCCGCCGGCTCAGTATTTCGGAGGTGCTCATAAGAATAGGGTGTGCGTGTGTGCGTTCATAGGGATAAGTGTATGCGTGTGTATGTGAGCGTCTATGTTGTACTGTGTTTCGCCAAAAAAGATGGCCACCAGCAACTCGCGTGATGCCACCAGCGCCCTCCCGGACGAGCTCCTCGTTGACATCTTCGCGCGATTGTCCGTCGACCCAGTGAACCTTCTCCGCTGCGCCGCCACGTGCACACGGTGGCTCCGCCTCCTCGCCACCGGCGACACGGCCTTCCTCCGACAAGCGGGCCTCCTGCCGAAGAACAGAAGCGCCTCCGTCCTCCTCGGTGCCTTCTACCAGAACGACCATCTCCTACCCGGATCGGCGCCTTCTACCAGAACGACCATCTCCTACCGGGCTACGGCGGCGAAGCTCTGGACAACCACCGCCAACGTCGGCTGGCGTTCCGGGTGCTCTTCACCGCGGTTCGTCTCGACGGGGTCGTGTACGCCTACTCCTACTCCTCGGCTACGGGAAGCTGGAGCGCCCCCATCATGTGCCCCCTGCAGCTCCGGGACCTCACCATGTCGGGACCACGCGCCGGAGTCGTCGACAGTTGCGGCACCACCCACTGGCTATACAGGGACGTATCATACTACTACACCCTCGATGTTAGCGCGGATGCGGCGTGCGTCTCCTTGATCAAGACACCCATCATGGTGAAAGGCGAGTACCTGGAGACGCAAGTGTTGCGGCTGCAACCACCCTTCCCATGCATCACTCAAGGAGGAAAGCTTAGAATGCTAGAACTTTGGACCAAGCGAGGCCAAGTCGTCGAAGTGGAGAATATGGAAGAGTGGATACACTACGAGCTGCCAGTGTTTCAGACGACGTTCAAACCAGTTAAAATCATTGGTTTCGCAGAGACTAGAGGTGCCTTACTCGTCAGAAATTACTCTGGCTTGTTCTGTCTTGACATAGAGACCATGGAGCTAGAGCTGATCAGGGGATCAGATTCAAAGTGCAGCGCATATCCAAAAGAGGTCTGCTCCGCTCTCACGTGTCAAGGATACGATAGTTGCATCCACTGTGTATACAACAATTGTGTGCTTTACGAGATGGATTGGTCATCGTATCTTCTTCACCTCTCAGCTTGGAGCCCACGAGGCGCATCAAGGTGATACACATGCACGTAAAACTTCTAAGGATTTTGTTGTATCCAAAGGAATTTTTAAAGTACAATAAAAGGATTTATTTGGATACTAGCTAGGACATTTTTCCTAGTTTGATCGCGTTTGTTCCGCGGTACTCTATTTTGGAGGAATTATTTCGTCCACTCAAAACTATTGCTATAATTTCTTTGTTTTCTTTGTGGCGATGAGGAATTGGCTAGATGATTCGTGACTTGAAGCAGCGGCATGTATGTTGGGTGACTGCACAGGAGAAGTTCTAAGTCTTATTTTTCAGGGTGAAAATCCAAGGTCTGGCCTTAATTGGCTGTGTCTGGCAATGGCTTTGGTGAAGGCATTGTTTTGAGAGTGTGGGCAGTCTTCCGGGTGAGAACCTGAGATCTATGATCGGACGACGACATCGCTTGTGTACTGTTACTTCTTGCAGGCGTTGCTTTTGGAGAAGCTGGACTTCTGGTGCTGTCTTGGTGGTGTTAGTACTGTTGTTTAAAGGATTTGACCACTATAGCGGGACTTTTTTTTGTAATTCTTCTCTTTTTTTTTCGGCTGTTTGCATCCATAATGCTGCTAGGGCAATGCGTTGTTGCAGAGACTGGGTGTAATTGGTATCTTCATGATGTTAATATATGTTCTTTATCGAAAAATGAACTCCCTCCTTATCAAAATATAAGATGTTTTAGGTATTAACATACGGACCACATACGGAACAAAATGAGTGAATCTATACACTAACTACGTCCACATACATCCGTATGTAGTTTGCATGAGAATAGCTAAAACATCTTATATTATGATTGTTAGAGTATATTTGTGTATATTGTAGTTTCCCCACCTGTTAGAGGGCTTTCTGTATATTTGCCTGTACCTGTACTATATATGTGGCCTTTGGCCCCTGGTAATACAACAAGCTGTCTATTACCCTAACATGGTATCAGAGCCGTAGGGTTTTCTTCCACCTACCGCACGTGCCGTCGCCGCCGCCGCGCCCCGGCACCTTGCCGCCGCGCCCCGGCCGCCACCGCCGTCTTCTTCCCGCTGCAGCTCTCCCGCACCCGATCTCGTTCGTGGCCGTCCCGCTGCAGCTCTCCCATCCGTCTCTCGATTCGCGCGCCCGTGGCCTGTTCTCCACGCACGCGTCCCCGCCCGTGGCCTGTTCTCCACGCACGCGTCACTCCCCGCATCGCCTGCCTCCATCGCCTGTCCCGCATCGCACGCGCGCGTCCCGAGCCGCATCGCCTGTCGCCCCGCATCGCCCTCCGCCGGCCACCGTCTCCGATTGGTGCACGCCGGCCTCCCGCATCCCGCCGTCGCCCCGCCCTCCGCCGGCTCCCTCCGCCGGCCTCCCGCATCCCGCCGTCGCCCCGCCCTCCGCCGGCTCCCGCATCCCGCCGTCGCGGCCGCCGCCGCCGAAGTCCTCGTCTCGGCCTTCCGCATCGATCGATCGATCAAATAGATCGGCTCGATCTGTTTCCAGCGGCTCGGCTCTCCGGCTCGGCTCGGCTCTTCGGATCGGCTCGGCTCTCCGGCTCGGCTTGAGCCGCCTCTTCGGTCCGGCTCGGTCTCGGCTCGGTGACGTCTCTGTTTCTGTAAAAAAAAAAAAAAAAAAAAAAAAAAAAAAAAAAACAGGTACAATGTCTTCCTCGTCGGGCTATGTTGCGATTCCTCGCTGCCCGGTGATTTTTGATGGCGCGAATTACCCTGATTTCGCTGCCTTCATGCGCGTCCATATGCGCGGTCTTCGTCTTTGGGGTGTGCTTTCTGGCGAGGTCTCCTGTCCGCCGCGCCCCGTTGCTCCTCTGGCACCCATTGCGCCGCCGCCTGTTGCCCTTGCTTCCGATGCTACTCAGGAGGCTAAGGATGCAGCCCAGAGTGCTTATGACACTGCTCTGGCTGATTATAAAGGGAAGGTCGAGGAGCATTCTACTGCTGTTGCGACGTACCGGCTGGATCTTTCTGACTACGCTCAGTGGATAGATGAGGATGCTCGTGCTGCTGCTGTTCTCACCTCCAGTGTTCTGCCTCAGTATGCTGCTGAGTTCATGGGTCTTCCCACTGCTGCTGCTCAGTGGACTTTTCTTCGTCAGCGCTATCAGCCGTCTGGCGATGCTCTTTACTTGTCCGTGGTTCGTCAGGAGCATGATCTTCAGCAGGGTGATTCCACTATTGATGACTTCTACACTCAGAGTGCTGCTATATGGCGTCAGCTTGATTCTCTTCGTACTGCTGTGTGTGGCACCTGTCCCTGCTGTCTGACTGTGCGCGCGGATCTGGAGTTTCAGCGCGTCTATGAGTTCTTGTCGCGGCTCCGTAAGGAGTTTGAGCCGCGCCGTGCCCAGCTGCTTGCCCGTGGTCGTGTTCCGCTCTCTGAGGTACTAGCTGAGCTTCGGGCTGAGGAGACTCGTCTTCGTGGTGCTGGTCTTCTTGAGGTTCCCTCTGTACTTGCTGCTCGTGGTCCTCCTGTGCCGTCTGCTCGTGGTCCTTCTGTGCCGCCAGCCTCGTTGCGGTCTCCAGGTCCGCCGATACTCTCTCCTCCTCCGGCCCAGGTTCAGCCTCAGCAGCCCCGTGCGTCTTCTCGTCCTCCCTGCGCCTACTGTAACAGGCCTGGTCATGATATCTCGGGCTGCTGGAAGAGGGATCCCAGCTTACGTCAGCAGTTCCTTGCTCGTCGGCAGGCTGGTTCTTCAGGATCTTCTGCTGTTGCCCAGGCTGGATTGTCAGGATCTTCTGCTACTGCACTGTCTGATCAGGACATTATCCGAGGTCTTCGTAGTCTGCTCGCTGCTACAGGCTCTTTCTCGACGGGTACTGCTGGTTCTGTGACTAGCTCTTCGGGCACCGTGCGACCACCACCTTCTACACAGTCAGGTACGTCATCCCCGTGGTATCTGGATTCTGGAGCCTCTTTTCATATGACTTCTGCGTCTTCTATTCTTTCTGCTCTTCGCTCTTTTATTTCTCCTGTCCGTGTTATCACGGCTGATGGTACCTCTCTTCCTGTTTCCAGTCGAGGCACCCTTTCTACTTCCTCTTTCTCTGTTCCTGATGTTTCTCATGTTCCTAGTCTTAAGATGAACCTGTTTTCTGCTAGTCAGCTTACTGATTCTGGTTGTCGCGTCATTCTTGACGCTGATTCTTGTGCTGTTCAGGACCGTCGTACACAGGCCCTGGTTGGAGCTGGCCCTCGCAGCCTTGAGTCCCCGGGGCTATGGGAGTTAGACTGGCTTCGCGTTCCTTCCGCTGACTCTTCATCAGCCAGTCCTTCTGCGGTTGCTGCTTCTGTCACTGGCTCTTTTCAGCAGTGGCATCATCGGCTGGGTCATCTTTGTGGCTCCCGTTTATCGTCATTAGTTCGTCGTGGTCTTCTGGGGTCTGTCCAAGGAGATGTGTCTTTACATTCGTGTCAGGGTTGTAGGTTAGGCAAACAGATTCAGCTTCCCTATCCTACTAGTGCGTCTGTATCTCAGCGACCTTTTGATTTAGTTCATTCAGATGTTTGGGGTCCGGCACCCTTTGCTTCTAAAGGGGGCCATCGATACTATATTTTGTTCATTGATGATTTTTCACGGTACACCTGGTTATTTTTTATGCGCTCTCGCAGTGAGGTGCTTGCTATTTATCAGCGCTTTGTGGCCATGGTTCGTACTCAGTATTCCTCTCCTATTCGTGTGTTTCGTGCTGATTCTGCAGGAGAGTATATCTCCCAGCACCTGCGTGGTGTCCTTGCTGAGCAGGGCACCCTTGCCCAGTTCTCGTGTCCCGGTGCCCATGCTCAAAATGGTGTCGCCGAGCGTAAACATCGTCATATTCTTGAGACTACCCGTGCTATGATGATTGCTTCCTCTCTTCCGCCGCATTTCTGGGCTATGGCTTCGTTGATTGCTGAGGTGACCTGGTTACGGTGGTTGCTTGCAGATTTTGGGGTCTCTGTTACGACACCCACTCCTCTTTTGTGTGACAGTACAGGTGCTATCAGTATTACACGTGATCCAGTCAAGCATGAGCTGACCAAGCATATTGGTATTGATGCTTTTTATACACGTGCTCAGGTACAGGATCAGGTTGTTGCGCTTCATTATGTGCCTTCAGATTTGCAGTTGGCGGATTTCTTTACAAAGGCACAGACCCGAGCGCAGCATGACTTTTTACTCTCCAAACTCAGTGTTGTGGATCCACCATGAGTTTGAGGGGGGGTGTTAGAGTATATTTGTGTATATTGTAGTTTCCCCACCTGTTAGGGGGCTTTCTGTATATTTGCCTGTACCTGTACTATATATGTGGCCTTTGGCCCCTGGTAATACAACAAGCTGTCTATTACCCTAACAATGATACCGAGGGAGTAGTTTAATAAGGGATATTTTACGGTGCATTGTACCACATATTTTCAGGTGTATTGTATTTCTCATCGAACGGCTAAAATTAATTGGGCCAGTTTTAGGGCTAGGGATGAAAATGACTTCTTCTCCGGAATTAAGCATCTTCTTCAACACATAAACAATGTAAATAACTTGCCATGAACCGTGCAAACATTCAAAACCATCAACTCCTAGTGTCACTCGTCGGCCCAGGAATCTTCAAGGCATCAAACGTCCTCAGCCTAGTGTAGCTAGCGTCGCACTTGCATGACAATGTCTTGAAATTGGCAACCATGGAGTAAGCCTGAGACATGTACTTCTTCCTTCCCCAACGGGGCAATCTTGGCGATAACAACCTATGGAGTGCAGGAAGTACCTAGAATGGTAGTCGACGCCACATGCCCACCGTCACCATGCCGCCACCATCGCCAGCCCGCCTGGTAATCTACATGGCCGTCGCCAGCCAGCAGCAGCCGCACACGCACAGCCACCGGGCAGCAAGATACAGATAGCAGGACTGCAGGAGCCGTCGTCGGTGATAAATGAGAACTTTTTTTAAGCTAATAAAAACTGTATTGGTTTTACCTCATATTTTGCGCTTTATATTTTTCTAAACTATCTGTCGACAGATGCGTTGTACCATACATTTGTAAAGAAAAAAATTTCATGTCAGAAAGTTAGCAACTCTGCATTATTTCATCAAGTATCTAACTAATACGTATAACAGATAAGTTCAAACCTAAAACAAACATAAATAATTTGATCAGTTTATAGTGGCTTCAATTCTACTCACTATGCCACCATAACAAATGGAGATTCTCCAACCTTTCAACGCGTAACTCGACGGCATCATCAACGTGCGACATTGCTCCTCTTGGGTCATAGACACATAGGGAGGGAACCCTATCCACTGACGCAATCCCTATATTTTGTCCCCTTCTATTTTGATCAATTTGTTGGTTCACAAGGAAACCGATTAAAGTCTCACCTCGGATTTTGTTATATATCATGAAGCAAAGAAAATTATGTATGGAAACAAAACGTTCACTTGAATACATCAGTGTAAGTTTAAGAATCAATATGGATGTCCATATCCTGGTATGGATTATTGACCGAGAGGAGTTCCGGGTCATGTCTACACATTACCGAATCTGCGAGGTCACACAGTACTTAAGGTTCATCAGTTTGCTAAGTACTAGGATATAATAGGATCAAGATGTGATGTCGCCGAAATAGTTTGTAATAATCAAAATAGTTTCAGAAAGAAAACGAAAGAGTTCCGGAGTCCCGAGAAGGTCCTCTTAGAACCCAAATGGATACTAGAAAGTATTGGAAGGATCCGGAACTTTCTGAAAGGTTCTAGTAGGTCTAATGGGCTTCCCACTTGGTTGGACAAAGTGGGGTATTGGCATGGGCATAAAGGCCCATCAGTGGCTCCACTTTGTTGTGAGGGCCAAGTTCGGGGGAGGGGGACGGCTAGCTGGGGGGGGGGGGGGGGGGGGGACCTCCCCCTGCCTTGCACCGGCCCTAGGGGATCGCAATAGTCTTCACGGGTAGTATAACCCAATTTATTGATTCGATTCAAGGGGAGCCAAAGAATACTTAGAGGTCTTTGCAGCTGAGTTGTCAATTCAGCCACACCTGGAGAAGCACAAGTAACACGAGAGAGGTGAAAGCAACAGTGATTTGAGAACAATAGTAATAGAAACACGAAAGCAATGATGGAGAAATATGGACCGGGGTTCATAGTTTCACTAGTGGTGGCTCTCCTAAGCAAATAATCATGCATTGGGTGAACAAATTACAGTTGGGCAATTGACAGAATTGCACTAATTAATTAATTATGACAAAGCATTAAGTTTATCAATCATACGTAGGCATGTATTCCATATATAGTTGTAACTACTCGCAATGAGAATTCGCACAACATGTTTTGTCCTGCCATCCGGTTTCTGCCGGGCCAATTAAGAAACAAATGGCAATTAAGGTGTTCCTTTTAATAGAACACCGGAGCAAAGCATTAACACACAATGAACACATATAATCCTCAAGTTACTAACCATTCCCATCGATGTCCCCGTTTCTGTCACTCGAGGTCTCCGGTTCCGGACTAATAACAGGTGCATACAACTTGTAGATACGATCTAAGCATCAATTATATTCATGCAAACATAACGCGCCCAAATCTAAGATCATGCCACTCGTGCACTAGTGACAAGCATTAAGCATAACAACATTGCAGCAACAACAATTCATAAACATAAATAATCTGATCATAACGTGCCAATCCATCGGATCCCAACAAACACAACGCATATTACATCGGATTGATCTCGATCATGTAGGGCAGCTCACAAGAACATGGTATTGAACAACAAGGGGGAGAGAGTACCATCTAGCTACTGCTACAAACCCATAGTCCGCGGGGGAACTACTCACAACTCATCCCGGAGGCAGCGGTGGCGGTGAAGATGGCTCCGGGGGCCAATTCCCGTCCCGGCAGGGTGCCGGAACAGGCAATCTGACCCCCGAAACTTGTCGGCGATGGCGGCGGAGCTCTGTATCGTATTTGGGAAAATCCTTCGAGGGTTAGGGTTTTTGCGTCGGGGATGATTTTATAGGCGTCGGATGCACCCGAGTGGGTGCTCGAGGGGCAGGAGCGGCCCCCGGCCGCGGCCCCCCTCTCACCCGCGGGTGGGACCAGCCCCAGGGCTGTGGGTCCCTCCCGGGGGTCGCCCTTCTGGCCCCCTTCCTCATTTCTTGAATAAAAAATTGTCGTAAATTTTCGTCCAATTCCGAAAATATTTTCAGAAGTAACTTTCTGCAACAAAAATATTACAGAAACAGGGAACTGGCACTGGGCATCTTGTCAATAGGTTAGTCCAATAAAATGCCTTGAAATGATATAATAATATAGCATAAACATGTAATAATGATAGGAATCAAACATGGCATGATACAAAAATTATAGATACGTTTGACACGTATCAGGGGGGAACAAACCCTCCCCTGAAGGCTGCAGTGTTACCTCCTCCTCTCTCTCTCTCTCCCTCTCTCTCTCTCTCCCTCTCCCTCTCCCTCTCTCTCTCTCTCTCTCTCTCTCTCTCTCTCTCTCTCTCTCTCTCTCTCTCCAAAAATGTTGAGAGGCTACTCCCACGTCTCTTACTACAGTTGTTCTTCGTACTGGACGGCGGAGCGGTGCTAGATTAGTGATCACATACGCGTCGAGGAATTGGTGATCACGTACGTGTGGATACCAGCAGATTCTATGCCGCTCGTTGTTTTTCTCATGCCCTCAACTTGTTTTTTGTTTTTCTCATGTTTAAGATAATATATTTAAAAAAGGCTATTTGTCCGGTAAGTTTGGGATGCCACTAGGGGCACGCACCCCCATATGTTCGGACACCCCCATAGCGGACCGGTGGAGATGCTCTTATGTCTCCCAAACTCTTACAAGATTACAAAACTACATGAATGATAATCAAGTACATTTAACAGCACAAGGAAAACAAAAAAAATGTAGCAACAGACGAAGAAATTCCTCCAAAATCGAGTACCGCGAGAAATGTCCTAGCTAGGGATCTAAATAAATCCACTCATGGTACTTTAAAATTCCTCTGAATCCAACTAGATCATAGCAAACTTTGCTTGCATGTGTGTATATCACCTTGCTTCGCCTCGTGGACTCCAAGCTGAGAGGTGAAGAAGGTATGATGGCCAATCTATCTCGTAGAGCACACAGTTGTTGTATGCACAGTCGGCGCAACTACTGTATCCTAGACACGTGGGAACTGAGCAGACCTCTCTTGGATACGTGATGCACTCTGAATCTGATCCCTTGACCAGCTCTAGCTCCATGCTCTTCAAGTCAAGATAGAACAAGCCATAGTAATTTCGAGAGTAACTTCTGACGAGTACAGCACCTCTACTCTCCGCAAAACCAATGATTATAACCGGCTCGGAAGTCGTCTGAAACACTGGCAGCTGGTAGTATATCCAGTACTCTTCGTTATTCTCGTCTTGGACTCGCTGTGTCGAAAGTTCTACAATGCTAAGGACCCAGAGGTTTCCTTCTTCATTGATGCATGGGAACGGTGGTTGCAGCGTGTGCAGGTACTCGCGTTCCACCATGTGTGCGCTCCTGGTCAAGGAGACGCGTGCCGCGTCCGCGCTAACGTCAAGGCTGTAGAAGCATGATACGTCCCTATATAGCCAGTGGGTGGTGCCGCAACCGTCGACGGCTCCGGCGCGCGGCCCCGACATGGTGAGGTCCCGGAGCTGCAGGGGGCACATGGTGGGGCCGCTCCAGCTTCCCGTGGCGGAGGAGTAGGAGTAGGCGTACACGACCCCGTCGAGGCTAACGGCGGTGAAGAGCACCCGAAACGCCAGCCGGCGTTGACGGTGGTTGTCCAGACCCTCGCCGCCGTAGCCCGTGAGGAGCGCGTATCCGGTCACGTCCAGAGCGTCGCCGCCGTAGCCCGTGAGGAGCGGAGGGTGCAAGTGCAGGGCAGGCGGCGGAACGAGGTGCACGCCGCCGAGGAGAGGGTGACACACCGCGAGATGGAGCTTCGCGTAGTCGAGCGGCGATGGCATGAGGCGCACGAGGAGCAGCCCGTGCCGCGACGCCAGTGGCTTGGCGTAGTTGAAGAGCCCGTCGTGCTCTGAGAAGAAGAGGCCGAAGCCGGGACGCGAGAGGTCGTCGAGTCTCCAGAACCGCGGAGGACAATCGGATATCTTATTTGTCTTTGCCGCCAATCCGGGTGCGAGATAGTCGATCTGGTAGAAGGCGCCGAGGAGGACGGAGGCGTTCCTGTTCTTCGGCAGGACGCCGGCCCGTCGGAGGAAGGCCGCGTCGTCGGCGGCGAGGAGGCGGAGCCACCGTGTGCACGTGGCGGCGCAGCGGAGAAGGTCCACTGGATCCACGGACAATCGCGCGAAGATGTCGACGAGGAGCTCGTCCGGGAGGGCGCCGGTGGCGTCACGCGAGGTGCTGGTGGCCATCGATCAACCGGTCTTGGCTAGGGCTAGATCGATCAACCGGTAGTGGCAAGCTCTAGCAGATTAGAGGCCTCGTGAATTTTTGTGACGTGGTTATGTACGTTCCAGGTACCACATGTTACTTGTATTCCGTGTAATTCACGAACACATACACGCGGAGTAGTGACATGGATACGAATATTGGGTCCCACCTGTCGGGTACGTGGTAGCTGTTACTCGAAAGGCCTGCCGGGTAGCCCGTTTGTGGGACGGCCCAGGCCCATGAAAAAGGTGATGTTAGGCTTTTATTACTAGGCCAGTTAGGTTTAGGGTTATCCATTAGAATCTGTAACCTACCTGGTCAAGGACACCCGAGACCCAGCCTACTATAAAGGCTGGGAGGAGCCGCTGGGTAGAGGGTACGCTCTCAGATCGCATCGCCACCATAGCCATACTGCAAGCTTTGTAAGACACGAGATTAACAGAGAATTAATATAGAGTTCTACCTCACCGGGGATCCCAACTCCGGTGAGTTCTTGTTCTTCTTGTTAACCGCCGGTGTCGCCTGCGCCATGATGTTCTCCATAAACCCAAGTCCCTCACGAAGGGGCACTGTCAAGATAATTCCTCGACAGTTGGCGCCGTCTGTGGGAACGCTCGGCGTAGGAATCATGTCACCTGTGGTCCCAAATCTGGCGGCCTGCGATTCGCCGCACTCGGAGGATCCGATCTATTTCGGTTCCCTCTGCTTCACCCCTCACGCGCCGGCTTCAATCCCATCTTCGAAACTAAGCGTCGATCTAACGTTCGGAATCATACGACTCCGTACCGATCGCTTCGGCACTCTCAGCTTACCCGACGCCACCCGCCCGACAGCAACCCTGAATTCATCACCAAGTCTGGTCATGGAGTCTTGTTCACCCGACTTCATCAGCGACTTGTCGGAAGCGGCGGAGTCGGAGTCTTCGTCGGTTTACCTGGACAAGGATCTTTACCCCGAAGATGCAATTTGTCCCGTCGAAAACGACGCTGATGACTGCATCCAGAACGAGAATCACTACATCAACCCGTCGGTGAACACCCGAACCCATCCCGTTCAAGTCTACATGGCCAATTCGGGTGAGAGAACTGGCAACTCGCAAAGCCCTCGTAGGGGACGTGAGCCTATCACGATCACCGAGTCTGCAATGGCTAGGGTGCAAGCGGCTGTGACTAGAGGAACCCCGCTTGGACCTGATGCAACAAGAGAAGAGTTGATGGCGTACCAGAAGATTCTCCATGAGCAAGCCCGGTGACTTCGGAGGAGAACCGAAGATCTGGACGAGCGGCAACGTCGTGCCGATGAATCAAGCGAGCGGCGAGCCCAGATGTCGTCTCTTCGCTCCTCCGCGTCGGTACACAATCCTAGGCCGCGAGAGCACAGCCGTCATCGCTCCCGACTCGACCACATCCCCGAAAACTCCAGGCTAGAAACAACCCGCAGCCTCGAGTCCTCCTTCAACACGATCGACGCAGCCGGCTACGTCTTGCCCAAAACACCACAAGACGCCGCTATCGCGTTGGCAACCTACTTGCTCACCACACAACCGCAATAAGGCGATCCACGGGCCGAACTGCACCGGCAGATGATACGTGGAACTGGCATGGTGGGGACAGCACTACAGTCAGCCAATCCACCGGCCACTGTAGTGGAACCTGCGCACCCGCCACCCAGACATGAGCACCGCCGAGAGGCCTCACCACGGCCACGCAACGAGACGCGTTATGTGTGAGCACCCAACAATGACAGCGCGCGACAGGCGGGCACAGGAAGCAGTCGACCACAGTTGCGCCCGACGGGTAGAAGAGCGAGCCAAGACCAGACGCACGGAAGTCGACAGATACCGCGCAGAAGGCCGGGAAACCGCGCACCCGGAAGAGGAAGAGGAAGATGAGCCGTGCGGAGTCAAGTGCTTCATCCGCCGTATCCGGGAATCCCGCATGCCGACAGGATTCAAGCTGACATCAGAAACCCCGAAATATGATGGTCTGCAGGAACCAAAAACGTGGATTGAAGATTACCTCGGCGCGGTGCAGTGTCAAGGAGGCACGAGGAACACTGCGATGCAATACCTGTAGCTGCAACTCACAGGATCAGCACGAGCATGGTTAAAAAGCCTCCCCTCCGACACCATCGGGTCCTGGAATGATTTGGTCACCACGTTTACCCGAAACTTTCAAGGGACATACAAGCGGCCAGCCTCGACAGAAGAGCTCCGGACTTGCGTCCAAAGTTCGAGTGAGTCATTACGCGCCTACATTCAGCGCCGGACAGTCATGAAGAACACGGTGGAGGAAATATCCGAAGAAAACGCGGTCGACGCCTTCACACGTGGCCTGCGGAGACGCGAACTTAAAGAGGAACTAGGACGACGGAGGCCAAAAACAGTGGCCCAGCTGATGGACATTGCCAATGAGTGGGCAAACGGCGAAGATTACATGCGCAGCGACCGGTCCAGGGGACCGGAGGATCGCGAGTACTTGATGGACTCGGGACGTAATCGTGGCTATGATAATCGAAAAAAGAGAAAGTACCCCTGATCGCAGGCGAGAATGGCGACAGAGGCAACCTGATCAGGATGGAGAACATATGCTCACGGGTCCTTTCCCCTTTCACCCGTATAGGGACGAGCACGGTAACATTAACTCAGGGCACCAGCTAAAAGACTGCCGCAAATTTGAGAGGCTACTGGAGGCATACAGACGGATCCAGCAAGCTGCGAAGAACTCGGGCTACTTGGCAAATCCAGGAGCACCAGCACACGATGCACACGACGCACTACCGCTTCCGCCACCACAGCTGGCATCTGTCATCCAGCGCGTGCAGCAGACACCTCAACTAACACTACCACCCCCGGCTGCGGCAGAAGCATTCCCCGCCCCGGTTGGTCATGTAGGCATGATACAAAAAGGGCGACCCTCGAACAGAAATGAAAAACTGATTACTCGACAGGTGCACTTGGCCATGGTTTCACCTCCGGCTACTCCGGAGTATCTCAACTGGTCCGAGTACACCATCACGTTTTCAAGAGCGGACCACCCACCCCAGGTGCCCCGACCCGGTCACGCTGCACTAGTACTCGGATCCTAGATCGGCGGGTACGTCATGAGCAAAGTCTTCATGGATGGTGGAAGCGGCATCAACATCATCTACGCGGACACACTACGCCGCATGAAGATTTCACTTGCAGCAAGCTTGGTATCCTCTAACACCTCATTCCATGGAATAGTACCCGGAAAACCCGTTTATCCCTTGGGAAAAATCCATCTGGATGTGGTCTTCGGAGACCGTTCAAACTTTCGCCAGGAGAAAATCGAATTCGAAGTGGTCGACTGGCCCTCTCAGTATCACGCTATACTGGGATGACCAGCGTTCGCACGATTCATGGCCGTGCCACATTACGCCTATCTCCTGCTCAAAATGCCAGGACCAAACGGCACCATCACCATCCGAGGTGACTACCGAAAATCGGACAATTGCGACAGGGACTTCAACAAGATCTCCGAGTCGTTCGGGATGCAGGAAGAACTCTCAAACTTAGTGTCATCAACCGACTACAACCTTCTTCCGTTAACTCAATAAACGGCACCCGACAAGGAATTTAACAAAAGCAGCGATACAAGAAAGCATCAGGTGCACCCGACGGATCCCACCAAAACGGCAATCGTGTCCACCAACTTACCGATCGCATAGGAAAGCGCGCTCATCGAATTCCTCCGTGAGCACTGGGAAATATTTGCATGGTGTCCAGCTGACATGCCAGGTATACCCAGAGAATTCGCCGAGCACGCACTTGAAGTACGCCCTGAGGCTAGACCAATAAAACAGTCCCTCCGGCGATTTGCGGAGCCGAAGCGCAAGGCCATCGGTGAAGAAATCAACCGACCACCTGGGTAGCAAACCCCGTGCTTGTCCCGAAAAAGAACTCGAAGGTGTTGCGCATGTGCGTAGACTTCACCGCTCTTAATAAACACTGCCCAAAGGACCACTTTCCCCTCCCGCGCATCGATCAAATCATTGACTCGACCGCAGGATGCGAACGTCTGTGCTTTCCGGATGCCTACTCAGGATACAACCAGATACGCATGAAGCAAGAAGATGAAGAAAAAACGGCTTTCATCACACCTTATGGTGTCTTTTGCTACACCACGATGCCCTTCGGTCTCAAAAACGCGGGTGCAACTTACCAAAGGTGCATGCAAGTCTGCCTCAAGGACCAAATCGGCAAAAATGTACAAGTGTACGTCGACGACATCGTCATCAAGTCCAGAGTAGGGACCACACTCCTTGACGACCTAGCCGAGACCATCGCAGCACTCAATAAGTACCACATCAAGCTCAACCCGATGAAGTGTGTATTCGGGGTACCCGCCGGACAGTTACTTGGTTTCCTCGTATCCGCCAGAGGCATTGAGGCGAACCCAGAAAAGATACAAGCAATCCTGTCAATGGAGGAGCCAACTAACCTCAAGGGAGTCTAGCGACTGGCTGGTCGCGTCGCCGCACTCAGCAGGTTCATCAGCAGGCTAGGGGAAAAGGCACTCCCGTTTTACCAGTTGTTGAAAAAAGCTGACAATTTCAAGTGGACGGAAGAAGCTCGTCAAGCATTCGCCGAGCTCAAGCGGACCCTATCAACAAAGCCGATCCTAGTGGCACCTCAAGAGAGGGAGAACCTGTACCTGTACCTAGCCGCGACTAGACAGGTAGTCAGCTCGGTGTTAGTTGTCCAGCGCGCAGAGGAAGGAAAGGTGCATGGCACCCAGCGCCCGGTTTATTATGTCAGCGAAGTACTGTCGGCTTCCAAGCAGCGGTACCCACATTATCAGAAGTTGGCATACGGAATATTCACGACGGCACGCAAGCTCAAGCACTACTTCACTGAGAACCATATCACAGTACTGACGGATGCGCCCTTATCAGAGATACTCAACAACCCAGAGGCAACAGGACGAGTCGCCAAATAGGGTATTGAGTTATCACCCCTAGACATCACTTATAAACCCAGGGACTCACTCAAATCACAAGCCCTAGTGGACTTCCTCGTGGAATGGACAGAGACACAGACTCCAAAACCCTCCGGACCTATCCGATTCCTCGATCATGTACTTCGATGGGTCAAAGAGGCAAGACGGAGCCGGAGCAGGGGTCATCTTGATATCCCCCAAAGGAGACAAGCTGAAGTACGTGCTGCAGATGAACTTCAAGAAAGCGTCCAACAACGAAGCTGAGTACGAGGGCCTGCTACATGGCATGCGCATGGCAAAAGCCTGTGGAGCAACGAGACTCATGATCTACGGGGACTCAAACCTTGTAGTCCAGCAAACGATGAAGGCCTGCGACGCAATGTCAGACAACATGGCAGCATACCGCGACCTATACAATATCCTAGAAGGAAGTTTTGATGGGTGTGGGCTATGTCACATCGCGCGGGGAAGCAACGAGGAAGCCGACACATTGGCCAACATCGGTTCCACTTATGCACCGATACCCCCTGGGGTTTTCCTTGAGCAAATAAGCAAGCACTCAATACAGTACAAGGACCTCGACGCACCGGCAGCAGCAGCCCCGGCCGTCGGCTCCGAACAAGCAGTCGCAGGCACGGAGGAGAATGCTGAAGAAGTAGAAAACACCTCCTACAAGGTCTTCCTCATAGAGCCGTCATGGACTCAACCATACATCGCATATCTGCTGCACCAAGAGTTACTAGAAGATCCAGTCGAAGCCCGTCGGGTTACTCGCCGCAGTAAATCCTTCATCACGGTCAAAGGGGAACTATACAAAAGAAGCGCATCAGGGATATTAGTGCGATGCGTCGAACCGGAAGAGGGGAAGAAGATCCTACTCGACATGCACAAAGGCATCTGCGAACACCATGCGAGTAGTCGAGCACTCGCATCCAAAACACGACGGGCGGGATTCTACTGGCTATCCATCATGCAAGACGCCAAAGAAATAGTCCGAAGATGCGCATGGTGTCAGCGGTTTGCAACCAAACCTCACGCCCCCCCGCAACAGAACTAAACATGATACCAATTGCCTGGCCCTTCGCGCAATGGGGACTCGACATGGTAGGCCCACTGAGAAAATCTTCTCCTGGGGTCACACTTTCCTTCTGGTGGTAGTCGACAAGTTTACCAAATGGATTGAAGCCAAGCCTGTCAAAAACGCGGGCGCAACAACAGCCTTAAACTTCGTCAAATCCATCGTCTTCCGCTTTGGTGTACCCCACATCATCATCACGGATAATGGGTCCAATTTCATTGCGGATGAAGCTCAAACATACTGCGAGCAACAGGGAATCAAGCTCAATTTTGCATCTGTTGCACACCCGCAAACCAACGGCCAAGTGGAGCGCGCAAACGGACTCATCAGTAGCGGCCTCAAGAAGCGGCTCCTTGCACCCTTGGAACGAGCCGCCGGCGCGTGGGCTGAGGAACTACCGTCAGTACTGTGGGGCCTCCACACAACACCAAACTGCTCAACAGGGTTTACCCCCTTCTTTCTTGTACACGGGGCCGAAGCAGTACTACCTGCCGAGAAAAGCTGCAGCTCACCCCGAGTTGTTGCGTACACAGAAGCTGGGTCGAACAGGGCACTAGAAGACGACATCGACGCGCTGGATGAAGCACGAGACGTGGCGTTATCACGATATGTGATTTATCAACAGAGCCTGCGTAACTACCACAGCCGTCGAGTGCGTGACAGATCATTCGTGGTGGGAGACCTTGTGTTGCGGTTGAAGCAGAAGAACCCCCACAAGTTGTCACCCCCCTGGGAAGGACCCTATGTCATCACCGAAGTCATCGGCAAAGGAGCGTACAGGCTGAAAGACTTGGCAACAGGCGTCGTTTACTCCAACCCATGGAACGTGGCGCACCTGCACCGTTTCTACCCATAGGCGTCACTCTTTATTTACTGCAACCATTTAATAAGGCTATGTGGCCATACTGAAATCTTCGTTATGAAACATCAATAAAGAGGCATGTTCATATACCCAGACTCGAATCAACCTTGCTCTACTCAGAGCCGGTTTAGCTTGGGCCGCACCCGATACTCGGGGGCTGCGCCTCACAAGTTACTCGAATCAACCTTGCTCTACTCAGAGCCGGTTTAGCTTGTGCCGCACTCGACACTCGGGGACTGCGCCCCACAAGTTACTCAAATTAACCTTGCTCTACTCAGAGCCAGTTTAGCTTGGGCTGCACCCGACACTCAGGGACTGCGCCCCACAAGTTACTCAAATTAACCTTGCTCTACTCAGAGCCGGTTTAGCTTGGGCCGCACCCGACACTCGGGGGCTGCGCCCCACAAATTAATCGAATCAACCTTGCTCTACCCAGAGCCGGTTTAGCTTGAGCCGCACCCGACACTCGGGGGCTGCGCCCCCACAAACTAATCGAATCAACCTTGCTCTACCCAGGGCCGGCTTAGCTTGGGCCGCACCCGACACTCGGGGGCTGCGCCCCACAAGTTACTCGAATCAACCTTGCTCTACTCAGAGCCGGTTTAGCTTGGGCCACACCCGACACTCGGGGGCTGCGCCCAAAAAATTAATCAAATTAACCTTGCTCTACTCAGTGCCAGTTTAGTTTGGGGCCGCACCGACACTCGGGGGCTGCGTCCCACAAGTTACTCAAATCAACCTTGCTCCACCCAGGGCCATCTTAGCTTGGGCCGCACCCGACACTCGGGGGCTGCGCCCCACAAGTTACTCGAATCAACCTTGCTCTACCCAGGGCTGGCTTAGCTTGGGCCGCACCCGACACTCGGGGGCTGCGCCCCGCAAGTTACTCGAATCAACCTTGCTCTACTCGGAGCCGGTTTAGCTTGGCCGCACCCGACACTCGGGGGCTGCACCCCACAAATTAATCAAATTAACCTTGCTCTACTCAGAGCCGGTCTAGTTTGGGCCGCACCTGGCACTCGTGGACTGTGCTCCACAAAATTACTTGAAATAAAGCTACCATTGCACAGAGGTGATTAACTTTGGCCCGCATCCAACACTCGAAGACCGCACATCGCGGATCAAATCAGTCAGGACATCGCACAAAGAAGCAAGAAAGAAACCAAATCATTGCGGTACCCTTCATAGAAACATATGAGGTATACAAAGAGTAATCTACCCTACCAAGTTCTACAGTTCAGCACGTTGTCGAAAAAGAGTCGCAGCCATCTCGCGTTCCAAGAGTGCAACTAAACTCTTGGCGGGTCCATCTGCTACCATATAAAAAGGGTCCAGAAATGTTCCCTCCACATCAAACCCGGAAGGAGGTCCTTTAGAAATATCCTCCAAATTGATGAGCGGATGATGAATGTGCACAAGCGCAAGAGCAAAATGGGCACCCGCCTCCAGCTGTTCTCGCACAAAGCCTTCAATCGCTTCACCTTGGCGAAATATCTTCATCAAATCAGCCAAGCCCTGTGGAACCGGATTCAATGGAAACAGGGTCGTAAAAACCTGCTCCAAGCATGACCAACAGGACTCAACAAAGGATTCAACTTGATTGACCCGATCTTGCAGGGTGACAAGAGCATAGCCCCTATCTCGATTAGACCAAAATCCCGGTGCTCCGCGGGAGGCGAAGTCTGCAATCGAATTGAGCTTAAGGTTAACCCTCCTGGCCTCCGCACTAGGGTCCAGTTGGGCACCTGCAGAAGAATCGTGGTCACGACTGACAACAACAAGTCAATACAGGGGAGATAAAGGACAGAAGCTTACAAAGGAGATGGTTGCTCAGTTGCCGTATTTCACATAGCAAAAAATTCTCACGCTCAACCATGGCGGCCTGTTTCGACTTCAGAATCGCGGCATCAGCTTGGGTCACTCGAAGTCGACGTTCGGCTTCATCAGCCCGCACCCGCAAACAATTGAAACGGAAAGACTCGTCTTCCGTTAATACCGAGTCCGCAGGGGTATGCGGTGGCCTACTGGAACCCGATGAAGTGGATAGTTTCCTCGCACCGCTCGCCTGGTGCACAGTTAGATAAAAACCGAGAAAAACATCAATCTCACATCTGGCCAGGAAAAGCCCGAGTAATTTGCTGCTTCGAAAGAACACATCAATACACTCGCATGCCACAATCCTCCAAAAGATAATTCAAGCATGAACTTAGAAGTAAAACAAGTTAAAATTTCAAGTGCAGCTCAAATCTTCAAGGTTACATAGCAGTCTGGTAGCATAAACGTATTACAAAATCACGCATTTTAGGTCTTTCTCTAACAGAGACTACATTCAAGGAGCAGAGTGCCGCTCCAGCATCCGCAACAGTTGTTCTGCAAGGACTCTCGCACGAGGGTGAAGGGGTCGAAGGTCTACCTCCATGCCATCGGGTCCCCGTCGGGAACTCGGAGGTAACTTTATCTAAGTCACCCTGCACCCCATGTCCCATGGCCAGGGTCGGAACAGTCTCTGCACCACAAAGAGTTTGTTCCCGACTATACTCGCCAAGGGGATCGTCTTCTGTGCTGAAAGCTTCCACCAATTGGCTGAAAGTTTTGGGCACATCCTCTTCATCCGGATACATGCTTCTCCGGATCAAAGAAAACGCACCCTTATCTTTCTCCATGAGGCCACAAGCGCGAGTGCCATAGTCCTTCGCCAAACATACAGCGTCAGAAAGGCAATCCACACGCTCGCGGCCAGCAGTGTCAAGCGTCAAGCCCAAAGCATCTGCACAGAAGTCAAGTAAGGAAGTGGCATCGACAGGGTATCGTTGGAACAAGCGACAGAGAAATTCTTACCCGACAGAGAGATGGCTAAGGAGTTGGCCTGCGAAGTCAGTCCCTCATCTCGCTTTGCGATTTCTTGGGACTCTTCTTCGTGCTGCTTCTTCAGCGTCGCCAGCTCTTTTTCGAGTATCGCAACTCGGGTTTCCAGATCATTGTCATGACGAACAAGGTTCTGGTTCTCAATATTTGCATGATTCAGGGCCCCTACGCAGTGTTGCAAAAAATCAGATGGAATTCAGCCAACAGCTCACATATTAGCTAGCACAAGGAAATAAGAAAAGCTCACCCTGTGACTCCTCCAGTTTGTCTCGAAGGCTATTCTTCTCGGTCTCTACATGCACAAACTCGGTAGCCAGGTCCAGCATCTTATGCACGAAAGGCTACAGTATGAATCGCAAAGAAGATTAGATAAGGAAAATTAAGAGTCCGCGCCCAATTGCAGGCAATTGCAGCCGGACTCGGGGGCTACTGAGGGTGGAACCTACAGATTTCGCAAAATTAACATGTCCTTCACGTCTTTGGAGCAAGTTTGATGAAGCACTGACGGGCTAAGTCTTCGGAGGTGCAGCAGAAGTTGCAGGAGGAGTTGAAGCGGTTGCTTTTTGTGGCTCCAGATCAGGTGTTTTCTCCGGACGGGAGGAGGATCTGGGAGGAATCACATCGCCAATAGGAGTCTTGAGGACTTCCAGCGTGTCGACACCCGAGGTTTCTTAGCCTCGGGAGGAGGTGGCCGAAACGCCAAGGGAGCCACGTTGAACACTTCCATTCCTTCAAAGGTGGATGAGCTTGAGGCACGAGTCGGGCTCGAAGCACCCGCGGGAGCAAAAGGTACGCTGGATGTAGCTTCCTTCCCCGTACCTTCGCTCTCGTCAGCAGACTCGCGATGTCTCTTACGAGTGTGCTCCTCGCTCACCTTGTGGGGAGAGTTAGCTTCTTCTTCATCGTCGGAAATTTCCTCAACTGGGTTATCCGTTTCGGAAGCAACGTCACAGTCATCCACCTCCACTGAGGCTTTACTCGAAGAAATAGGTGGATAACAAGTCAAGATAGCATGCTCCTGGAAACAAGAAAAAAATTTATGAGTGTGCAAGGGTTGAAATCGCAGAAGAGTATACGAAGACAGTAGAAGCTTGGGTCACCTCAGGAAGGGGGTTTTCTTTGCTGAAAGGGATCGCAGCAGTCGCCTCAACAAAGGGGTCATCCCTCTTAAGGTTGGTGATCTAGCGCACTCGCGTCTCCAGTTCTTTCACTCGAAATCTCTTCAGATGATGTCCTTGTCGGGTCCTGGAGCCCAGAGTACTCCCACATACCATGGATCCTCGCCTGAAGTGGTTGAATGCGTCGCTTTAGAAAAGTACAGATGAGCTGCATCCCAGTCAACTCTTTGTTGAGTGCACTCCGAAGAGCCGCAACACGAGACAAGAGTTGGTTTTCTTCTGTTTCTTCAGTAGGAGTCAACTCATGTTTCCAGGTCCTCTGGGATTTCACTCGAGTCTCAAGGGAAAAATCGGGTACTTGCGAATCACCATCCACGGTGAAGTAGAACCATCGTCTTCTCCATTGCTGGACAGACTCGCTCAGCTTAAAATCAAAATACCCGACGTCGTTGCGGGTTTGAATAACGAAGCCCCCTGTCGCTAGGCTCCTTCGGGCAACAGTGTGTTTCTTCACGAAAAAAGATGCGGTGCCACAGTCCCCAATGCGGGTGCACGCCCAGGAAGCACTCGCAGAGGACGATGAAACAAGCAATGTTAAGAATGTTGTTCGGCGTGAGGTCGTGCAGTTGCACGCCGTACGCAAACAGCAGGCGTCGGACGAATTCGTGTAGGGGAAAGGACAACCCGCGGGTCAAGAAATCCACAAACACAACATGCTCGCCGACGTGAGAAATGGGGATTACCTCATTTCCGGCGCATCACACCTTTTCGCTCGCCGCCGGCGGAAGACGGCCGTCAGCCCTCAAGCTGGCGAGATGGTGCTCAGAAATCATGGAAGATTCCCATTCTCCCTTCATCTTCTTCGGCGGAGCATTGTCGCCGGCGGAGGTAGCTTTCTTGGCTTTGCCCATGGCGAAGAACGGAAGGCAAAGATTGGATCGGCTGGGAGAAACGAGGAAGAAACAAGGAAGAAGCAGGATAATGGCGAGAATGGAGAGGATGAGGGCTTTCCTCCCCTTCTTATTGCGGCCATGGAGGCCGATCTTGGCCGTAGATCATGCAGTCGCTTCGCGAGCCCCGTATCGATCCGTCCACGCGTCGACCAGGAAATGAACCGGCGCTCTCCACTACTCCGCCAGCGAGGGGATCGAGGGCGTCGCTCCATATTTTGTGCGACGAGCGGTCAGTCCGTCGCTGGGCTGCCGTGTCAAGAAGTCAAAGCTCTGACAATGGTCACCAGTGTTACGTCCCATCTCGGGCCCAGAAGCAACGTCATTCATGGCGTCTTAAAACCTCTGGCTCATACTTTGAGTTCTATATTCAACACCACGCGACCATGCCCCAGTCGACTGTATCCTGGGCAGGTTCCACCCACTTACGGGTCATTGATCGCACTCGACAAGTTGCATTTCGCCAGATTGCCTCCGCGGTAACAGATCTCTGGATGCCACGTTCCCGACGTGAAGGTAAGACCATTGGATCCGATCCAATGGTCTGGGACTTGCCTCAAACTACGAGTGCTCAGAAAATTTCCGTGCCTACAGTGCGAAGAAAATCCCGACGGACGCGTTGGGTACCAAACACATTGCAGGAGTCAGATTCTATAAGGCCTCCGCGGCGTGAATCTGATTACACTTGCCTTTTCCGGGTTCGAGTCCGGGGACTCGAACTTGATGTAGCTTAGCGCTGTTTTGCCCGAGTGCAGTTAACTGGACCCGATCCGTCGAGTGCTCCAGGCTCGCTAAGCGATATCCCCACTAGTGACGAAAAAAGCCTGCTCCGATGTATTTCCGAACTCGGGTAATGATCTTCGGTTATTTCGAAAACTGAACGAAAATGGCATAATTGTTGGATATTTGAGTTAGAGTCTCCACCCAATTCTGCGAATTACCTGAAGACTCGGGGGCTACTGACATGGATACGGATATTGGGTCCCACCTGTCGGGTACCTGGTAGCTGTTGCTCGAAAGGCCTGCCGGGTAGCCCGCTTGTGGGACGGCCCAGGCCCATGAAAAAGGCGATGTTAGGCTTTTATTACTAGGCCAGTTAGGTTTAGGGTTATCCCTTAGAATCTGTAACCTATCCGGTGAAGGGCACCCGAGACCCAGCCTACTATAAAGGCTGGGAGGAGCCGCCGGGTAGAGGGTACGCTCTCAGGTCGCATCGCCACCATAGCCATACAGCAAGCTTTGTAAGCCACGAGATCAACAGAGAATATAGAGTTCTACCTCACCGGGGATCCCAACTCCGGTGAGTACTTGTTCTTCTTGTTAACCGCCGGTGTCGCCTGCGCCATGATGTTCTCTGTAAACCCCAAGTCCCTCACGAAGGGGCACTGCCGAGTTAATCCCTCGACAAGTAGTACACGTACCCGCCTTGTCCGCTACCATGTTTTTACAACGTTTTATTTTGTATACAGGCATGCAAATGTAATTGGTATCTTCTCACAGAGATCCAAACAGAGGATCACAATGGTACACCTCTACCGCCGGAGATGCATCGGAAATTTCCATTTGGCGATGGTGAGTGGAAGAAGGTGCTGGAGCAGAAAGTATCCGGTGGAAACCAAGTTTCGGTGGAAACCGGTGAAAACCAAAATAAAAACATGATTAAAAGTTTTAAAAAAATCTGAACAAAAATGCATTACGTTGGGAAGGCACATTTCTATAGGCTTGCAAATTTAAATTTAAGAGATACGAAAATAACAAATTCAGCAATGAATAGTTGCAAAATGAATAGTAGCTGTAAGCGTCACTATTCATTGCTGACTTTGTCATTTTCATGACTCCTAAATTTTTTGAGTTTCAACTTGCAAATTTGCATGCCTATAAAATCCTACCTTCCAGGGTCGGTCCTGAGATTTCGAGGATCCGGGACAAAACTAAATTTTTGGACCCCTTAGTATAAATAAGTGAGCATATATGTGTTAGTGAAATAGAAATCAAGAGAGAGACGTTGTTAAATACGTGCTCATGATCACTCACATTGTTATCATCCGCGTTAATGTTGACGTTGTCTTCTATATTGATCTCATCTTCTAGATTAATATTACTTTGTTCCCCCATAAGAATTAGCGCCAACTCGTCTCGATTTTTTGAAGTGCTTGTATTACTCTTCAAAAATTTGTGAATAGATAATCTCTATAAATCTATGAATGTATGTTCATCTTTTGCCATTTTCCTTTTTGCAGCACCGGATAAAGCCTTCATAATAATTCTGCAAATAAAAAAGTATTTGTAATCAAAATTAGGGCATACATAAACCACATATACTAAAAAAATAAGAGAAGATCGATCGATCAATCTACCTGGTACGTCGGCGCGGCACTTGGAATCGGAAATACAGGAACCCATCGTCAATTGAGATGTGCTAACGCATGGGTGCGGGCGAGATGAGAGAGAGCAGAGATCTCCTGGTTTTCGTTTTGGTCGGATGAGCATCTGGCGAACAGTTATTAAATCTAATCTAGCGATTTGTGTCCATGTCTCGATCGCTAATTAACTGTCATGTTCGATCGACTGCCGAAGTGAGCGGAGCGGAGACAAAAAGCCCAGTCAACCCATTACTAGCTGGGAGACAGCCAGGGTCCATAGAATAGTATCTTTGTCATTTATTTTTTCTACATGACATATACTGTATATATAAATCTAAAGGGCCCCCAAATTTCTTAGACCCGGGACGGCTGCCCCTCTAGCCCCCCTCCAGGGCCGGCCCTGCTACCTTCACAACGTAATGCATTTTTGTTCAGATTTTTTTTAGAATTTTTAAACATGTTTTGTTCATGGTTTTCACCGGTTTCCACCGAAACTTGGTTTCCACCGGATACTTTCTCGGTGCTAGAGGGATGCCATGATCCGTGTGTTTCTTTTTTCACCGGCGCTCGATAAAGACAGTGTTTGCCAAGTGTCCCAGCAAAATACGCTCGACAAAAAAAATTGACAAGCAAATAGAAAACACTTTGGCAAAGACGTATGCTTGGAAAAGAAACAGAAAAACACTTGACAAACAAATACGCTATACAGAGAAATATAAAAATACCCGACAAACAAATAAACTCGACAAAAATGTTGGATATGTGTCCTCGTCCAGATGGGTCTGACGGCGTCCTCTTTGCCGAGTGCACCCTGTAAACACACTAGGCAAAGATTTTTTATTTTTCGCGCCAAATGTTCCCCATTATATTTTTCCAGCTATACTTTTTTTTTCAACCTCTTTTCCGTTAATTTTAATTCTTTACCGATCATTTTGCTCTGGTTCTAGTCTTGAAGTCAGCGACAGTTAAATGTGTAGCAGTGCCATCCTTAAAAACAGAATTTTAAAGCTGAGAAAATCCTTTTCTGAAGTAAGTTATACCATTGTTCAGATATCCCTTGCAAGTACATAGGTTTTATTTGTGGCACCAGTGTCAGTGACTTGGCCGAGATAAAAAGTTACTTACACCCACTTCTTTCTTGTTTACCTGGCTATCATCAAATTAATCAACACTTTTCCATTGTTACCTTGTGTTCATGAAGAGCACAAGGATCTCCTTGTCTTGTTCTAACTTATTCCCGTGAAGTGAAAAGGCCTTTGTTGGCTCATCGTTTTGTCCTCATGCCAGAACACAGTTCGCGCGTATCACCTACGCATGCCAGATCTCTGGTCCTAGATAAATCTGTCAAGATGGCGTTATCATCTTTGGTACTGTAACCCTTACGAAGTATCTGGACATGAGGCTCACCGTACTGCTTACGTTTCAGATATCTGGCGCAGTGGCGCTGTAATTACAGTTCACTAGAACGCGCGTTGTCGCGTCCATCTATTAGAAAAATAGAATGGTAGGAAACTATAAATATTTATTACATGAACAGATAAGTTTGTTATACTGAAACTAAGTTAAAAAATTAAAATGCGACTGGAGTAAATTTAATACTAACAGTTAGACTAGTCATAGTGGGAGTATCATAGTTATTATCATGCATGCCATATTGGTAAAAAAATGACGTGTCACTGCAATTAATGATAAGAGAGATGATACTGGTATCATAGATAGATACCGTAACATAGCGGATTCCAAGACAAGATAAGTGTACATGTTAATAAATACACTACTATATGATATCACATATTTGTTACTATTCACTATGAAAGTAGTAATATAGACTAGTATCATATGCATGATACTAGTGTATGATACTTCCCACTATGGCTAGTCTTATGGAGTATGAAGGCCCATCCATTTGCTAAGAAATTATTTAAACAAGACCTGGTAGCAGCTGCAATGTGAAGATTGTTATTAGGACAAATGGGGAGAAAAGTTCGGGTAAATTAGAGCAGACTTTTACTCATTTGGCAAACAATATCTTGGATGCAGAAGGAGAGGCTGTTGTTGCTCCAATTGATTTACTGAAGACGATTCACAAATTGAGGTTGATGGTATTAAGTTTTGTGAAAGGGCCAGGTTTGAGTTGTGTAAAGAACTGTTGGAGAAGGAGTTGCTTGTTTTTAGGAATAAGAAAAAGAGACAATCAGAAGGATATAAATTATAGGAATTGCTAGTCTGTGTCAATTAGTTTTCATTTCATAAGTGCTGCATGAGACAACAAGGTTTCCACATGTTGGTTACCATCGCAAATTTCTTCGGAGATGTTATCGCGGAAGTGTTTTGACAAAACAAAATAAAGATCTGATGCATAGAGCGTGACCATTTAGCCTTTATGGGCAAACATGGTAGTGCTTTTCTAAAATTAGAATTTACACAGTAGAAGTTCTGACAACAATTAATTCAAATGTCAATCTACCGGCTCACAGAAATTTAATTTTACATTCAACCTACACATCACAACCATACATGTAGGATGAATCCAACATTAAATTCCCGTCAGACGATATATTGAATAAACAACACAAATTCTACCAACATTACTCAGTTGATGGAAAATTATATCATCACTTCATCCATGTGCAACGGGAGGACCACCACTATGTTTCAAGCATCCAATTCAAGTTATCATTCACCCGACTGACTGTTCGTTCATAAACCATAAACAACCGAACAAACACATTACAAAGTTCAGTACAGAGACTAGCTAGAGTACACTTAAGTAATGCTGCAACCAAAGTGGAGTCAGTTAAATCTCATTCTGATGACTAATTTAAGATGACAAAAGAGAACCTCTAAATCCCGAGACTTCAACATTCAGTTGCGACCTCGAGGCTTAAACTAAAACATTCAGTGTGTCACAACAGAGTAAATAACTCCCCAGCAGCATGTGACCAGTCACTATGCCACAACCTATATGTTGTGGAGAGGTACCTGACTATGATCTCAATCTCCATTGCCAGTCACTCCCGGCGTCCTCATGGGTTATCTTTGTGATGCGGAAGACGATGCTGCTGCTGTCGGTGGGCGGCTTCGAAGAAACACTTGGCACAACAAATGAGTAGCTGCCATCCTCTGTTGGCAATCCGTCGGAGAGAGTGGTGCTTCTGATCTGGAAATCTGAATGTTGTTTCCAACCCATGGTGAGGCAGTGGCAATCAACCTGGCACCCGAACTTGCGCACCCCGACCATGGCATGAGGATCAACACACAAGATTGAGACGGCTTTCCCGAAAGGCGGCACAGGCGTGAATTTTACCAGGAACAAGGGGCTGCCTTTTCTCTTTTGGAGAACCTGCATTCCTTCCTGCATCTGCAAGGTGAAATGGCATCCAAATGCAAACTCTGTAGCTGTCAGTCGATGGTCGTCGGTGAGATGCCGTAGGAGTGCCCTGGTTGTGCCGCCATCGAAGCCGCAGCCTGCTTCAGGGCAGAAGCAAGGCGCGTGCGGGCACGACTTGGCGTGATCGTCTCGCTCGTGGTAACACGTCTTGGTGGTGCACCCGTAGATGGAGTTGGAGCAAAGGACGCTGACGGACTCCAGGATGTGGTCGAAGGCGATGCAGCGGTTGTAACCGCCCGTGATGGCGCACGCATGGCACTTGTCCTTGTTCAGGAGTTTCTCATGGCAAGATGAACAGATCACATGCCCGACTGCACACTGCATATCATACCACAAAAGAAAAAGATGCCGTGCTTTAAAATCATCCTGAGGTTGCATATGAGAAAGTTACGACTGTCCCAGAAGCTAAGAAAACATTTGAATAAGCAGATTTTGCAACAGGTAAGAGACTGTCAATTTTGTATTGGTGTTTCTATGTGGGAGTTAGGAAGATGTTGTCAAGTTTTAGAAATAAAAATTGGTATTGGTTGAGGCGTGACTTTGGTTGGAGATTGACCTTTTGCATACAGTACTAGTTTTCTGGACGGTTTAAATCAATGATGTTGACACAGGTTAGTTACCCTCATATATAAATTTGCTTCAGAAAGTTAAGCTTCCACTGAACACTAACACGTTCGTGTACAAGTATTTTGACAAACACATAATCGACACGAAGAAGGGTGGGATCAGAAACATTTATTTTCTTTCTCTATTTGCCTAACACTGATCAATATTTGTGTACTGCGCCTAGGGTGATAAGGTGTGCCTCAGTTTGATTTTAACTGAGCTCCATATCTGTAATCTCCATCTGAACTTCTAGGGTTTTATGCAGGAATTACAAAACTACTCCAGGAAGAACAATGTCGGATCTAGCTAGATGAGGTTAATTAGGGCAAAGGACAAGGGTGAGGACGGAGGAGGACCTGGAAGACGGGAGGCCTGAGGGGGTGGTAGCAGACGGTGCAGTCCAGCGCCTCCAGAGCGATGGCGCCGTCGCTGGCGACGGACCCCCACCTTGACCCCTCCACGCCTTGCTCCCCCTTCCTCTTCTTCGCCTCCACCCCCCATGACCTCAATCCGGTAGGGGAGAACTCCGTGGATCTCGTGCTCGACGCCTGAATTTCGTCGCTCGACATTGGTGGGGAGTGGAGGAGGGCCGGCGATCCTTCTGCCCCGGCTCACGCGCGCTCTGAGGTGCTCGTGTCACATGTTTCGTGGGACAAAATACTCTAAATCTGTAATCCATGGCCTAAGCATCTCCACCGGAGGCCGTAAAAGTCGTAAAAGGGGTATAAAGGCTCTTTACGGCCCCGGACAGAAAAAACAGCCACACCAACGAGTCCTAAAGGCTTTGTCCATCTAAATTTATGAACCCAGCCCCTAAAGTTAGAGCCTCCCTTCGAGGTGCCGGACAGTGTCCGGCCATAAGATTATGGGAAATGCTACGGTTCCTCCGGGGGATGGAACGTCCTCGTGTCTCCCCATCGTGCGTGCGACGCGTGTCTTATGGACCCCACGTACACGTCTCCCTCATCCTATAGACAGCGCCTCCACAGAGGAACGACTCTCTCTGCGCGCAGCTGCCGGTGGACGGCTCCCCGACGTGCCACCCCTCTCCTGCGCCTCCGCCGTCGTGAGACGGCTCCTTGCGCGCCGCTCCCCTGCACGCCTCCGCCGCCGGCCGAGGGGACAGCTCCGCTGCGCCGCCGCCGAGGAAACGGCCCTCCCATGCGCGCATCCGCCGTCATGGGGACGGCTCCCCTGCGCGCTGCTCCCTTGCGCTCCACTCCCTTGCACGCCTCCGCCGCTGAGGGACGACTCCGCTGCGCCGCCGCCGAGGAAGGGCCCTCCCCTGCGCGCCTCCGCCGTCGTGGGGGGACAGCTCCCCTATGCTCCACTCCCCTGCACTCCTCCGCCGCCGGGGGACGGCTCCGCTACGCCGCTCCCCTGCACGCCTCCGCCACCGAGGGACTGCTCCCATATCCCGTCTCCCTTCGCCCGGTGAGGCCCCGAGCAAGCTCAACCTCTTTCTCCTCATGGCACGGTGGCGCTGCTATCATGATGCCGGCGGCGGCGCTAAAATAAGATGAATTTTGTGCTACAAAACATCTTTTTTTTTGCTACAATAGAATAAAGATGTTGCTAGGACAGTCTCCGGCGATGTCTCCGGTGATGTCTCTGGTAAAATCGGTTTTTGCTACAACAGTACAACTTTTTTTTTTTGCTACAACCGTCACATAGTTTTGCTACAATAGTACAACTTTTTGACTACGTGGTCTCCGGCGAGAGTCTCCAACGATGTCTCCGGTGAAGTCAGTGTTGCTACAATAGCAGAATTTACTTTTTGCTACAACCGTCCTGTAGTTTTACTATAGTAGCACAAATTGTTTGCTACAAGGCTCATATGAGCAATTGCGGGATTTGGTCAAAAATTGGAAATTGCTAACAATAGCATAAAATTGTTATTTCAAACAAACCGTTTTTGCTTCATAGGAGCAATTTCGGGAGTTTGAACGAAAATTGAAAATTGCTACAATAGTACAAAATTCTTATTTCAATCGAACCGTTTTTGCTTTATAGGAGCAAAATGGGATTTTGAGATAGGAATGGACACGTGTCAGCAGGGGGACCCGGGGGCTGGAAAGTTTGAAGCCACAGAGGGACGCCTAGCACTTCCCATGGCCTGGCCCGCGTGTCAGTGAGACATCCTTTCTCTCTTCTCTTTTGTAGCTAGCAAAAAAGCAAGCAGCCAAGCTGCTGAATCGATTGGTTACGTGCTAGTACGGATGAAGCCTTGTCCGTCAAGTACTACTGGGGTCGGAGTAGCTAGCTAGCTACTGACCCGATGGATGAAGGGAGGTCGGCAGGCGTCAAGAGGCGCGGCCACCATGGCGCGTCGTGCTACGCCGAGCAGAGCCACACCAACGTCGTCGAGCAGGGACGCGAGGTCGGCGGGTGTCAAGAGTGGGCACAGGATAGCGACGGCAACGACGCGCACAGGGTGTTTGACGTAATGTTCTTCCTTTGGATTATTCTCTCCGTTACATAATGTAAGCCTTTTTAGCATTTCTCTTTTTATCCATATCTAGACATGTTTTAATGCAAGATTCGTTTGAACCTTACACTAAAACATGTCTAGATACAGATGAAAAGAGAAATGCTAAAAAGGATTATATTATGGAACGGAGGTAGTATTTTTTAGAGGCTACCGGTGTTGGCATCATCTTTTATTTGACCGGACAAGCTGTCCGGGGGGCGTAAAGGAAGTGTTGCCCGACACATTTTAAGCACTTCCCGTGCAGATGCTCTAAGATAAGAAAAAAAATATTCTAATCCATCCTTATTAGAGTTGACATACTAGTACTCAGTCATAAAATATGTTTGTTTCGTGTCGTGGTAGTCAATATTGTTTTCTATTAATTTGCACAAACTTAAACGATTTGGTTTCAAAAGTTAAAACATAATCAGTTTTGGAGTCACTTGTAAACATGAACTGGCACCAAAATGGACTCAGTTAATTATAAAACCGGCACCTAAAAACCTGACCGTCTGAATTTGTATGGAGGACCCGGAAATTACTTGTGCGCGGTTTTCTTATTTGTCCGACTACTACATTAGAGTCGATCATTGGTTTTTCCCGGTTCTAGTGGTAGCTACAATGGAGTTGGTTTCGAATACCGACTCTAGGTGGTCCGAACACTACAGATTTGTCTAGAACTTTCAGGTGGTTCATATTTTGTTTCGGCTTTTTTCCGGCTATAACCCCTGTCTATTTTTAACTCTGAACTTCCGGATGTTTCTGCTTATGCTTCGGGCGTAAAAAGCATTTTGAAAAAGAAGCTGAAAAAATTCACCATTAATTTCTGCGCCAAAAAATATTGATGACCTTTTTGTTCATCTACATGTATGGACGACAAGGGATGGGAGGGCGTGGGCCTAGCGGTAGGAGAGGAGAGGGCCATGTCGGCAGGATGGGAGGCATGGGATGGCTGGGTGGGGTGAAGGCGGGATGACAGGGTTGTGTGATACATAGGAGGGCGGCAAGGTAGGCGATGGGAGGGCGTAGCGCCAGCTGGAGGGGAGGATGACAGGTCAGCTGATGGGAGGGCACAACACACGATGGGCGGGCATGGCACCGAAGAAGGGGTGGGCGCCTATACTCGCTCTAGTGGTATCCTCGCTCTAGTGGTGCGCTTAGTGAGCGAAGTGCACGTCGAGTTGTGTGTCCCGCGGATCTCCTCGGATCCAATCGTTTTTCGTGTTCGTTCGTGTGGTTGTTGGTCTAGCTCTTTTGATTTAAGATTCTCAACTTTGACGATGGTTGTCGCTCAGGTGCGCTAGTGCTTTGGGACCTTAGAATGACAGCTTCCATATTCTACGTAACAAAAGCTCTACTACGACAACTTTTGTCCGGCTCCATTGAGGGAAGGACAAAGACGGCGGTGTGACTTCAACTAGGTCTAGTGACTCTATTCGTTGCTAGGTGTTCTAATAATGTATTTTTTTATTACCTTTGAGGATCTTTATAACGATGTTGATGATTATTAATTGATGGTGGACTTTTTTCGCAAAAAAAATATATATATATATATATATATATATATATATATATATATATATATATATATATATATATATATATATAAATCCATTGCTCCCTTGTTTAGATCTGCATCTACATGAACAGGCATGTTCCAGATTTAACGTTAGCAAAACAGAGTCCAACTGTGATCACTACATGCACTCGATTGAAATAAGAAAACCTACACCTGCAGGTTTCCACTACATGCACTCGATTGAAATAAGAAAACCTGCACCAGGTTTCAAGCATCCATACTCCACTGACCGTTCATAAACTGACAGGCGACATCAGAAGCAAAAGAAACGCATCACAATTCACATAACAGAGTTCAGATTCAGCATTATGCCCCCTCCCCCCTCACGAGAGGATGTCAACAGCTTAGCCCATCTTGACGTAGGTGCCAAGAGCGTCAAGGAGGCCATAGGAACGACCGTGGAAGCCGATGATCTTGCCACCAGCTGCAGGTAGCTTGAACGGTGCACCTTCCTCCTTCCCGTACGGGCCAAAAGTGCGCTGGTTGGTGACAAAAGTGAGTGATCTGATGACGAACCAAGTGTTATAGAAGCCGAAGTGACCATTGACGCTCGTCAGGTATTCGTCCTGCTGTAAATCGATCTGGACATACCAAAATACATTTCACCACCATTAAGTCAATTTATGAAGTGGCACCTGTCAACAAGAAAGAATGTGATGGGTTGTAACTTATACCGCCGAGCTTTTTCCCCCGGTTCCTCCCCAGAGCTTGCTCTCCTCCTGCTTGCCATCCCGCTCATAGGACACCGACATGGCATCAACCGCCCAGCCATGGCGAACAACCAGCTTAACTATACGGTTGATGCCACGGATGTCCATCTTCCAGGCATTGCCGCCACTACCGCCACAAGGACCCATCTTCAAAACTGAATCCTGCATTTGAGAAACAACTCAAGCAGGTGAGTTCAGCAGATATAGTACCAATACTGGGAGGTAGGCAGATCGGAGGTATCAAAAATGTTGGTTATGCCATACCGTTGAGCTCTTACTATCATGGATTTCCTTCTTGATCTCACCATTTTTTATAGTGGTGTTGATGCTGCTGGACGGAGAAACCTTTGGGATTACAAGCGTGTAGCAGTCCGTAGATAACCCATGGTGCAGTGGCGTTGGCTTCATGGCGTTTGATCCAGTAAAGTCCCAAAATGCTTTCAGGCACTCCTTCTCATGCTCCTCGATCTCATGGTAGGGCAACTTGGCTGTGCACCCATATTCGGAGTTGGAGCAAAGGACCTGGAGAGACTGCAGTACACGCTCCATAGCGAAGCACCGGTTGTAGCCTGTGGTGATGGAACACACCTGGCACTTTTCCTTTCGCGGGAGCTTCTCATAGCAGATCGAACAAAGAACATGACCTGCTGCACACTGCAAATTATGAAAGAAATGTGCCATGCATTATGGATTTATGGGCCTCCTTATTCAAACATTAGAATGCTTAACATGCTGAAAAGTGAAACTACAAACAAGGTAAATTGATTGGTTAATTTATTCATGCTGAAAATTATCATGACGGAGTAACATGGAAACATTGTGCAGGTGGCGAATACACTGTTGACATTTTAACGGAGAACAATGAACTGGAGTTATAGTTAAGAAGTATTAAGTATACATTACTGCCAAGCTATAATTTCCATTATTAGAATATATAAAAGACAGTACTTGGTAGGAAAGTAATTCTGATAAAGTGATTTTAAATCATCTGTACGTAGTGCTTATGGAAACTGCTAGGGCCAAACTACAGGTAAACAACGACTGGTTGTTATTCTTAGAGGCAGTGCACAGGGTCATTAGGATGTTATGAAGGATAATTCAAATTGTTATCCAAAGCAAGGAATGGAAAATATTTGAATTCTTCAAGATGTGGAGCTCGAAAGAAAGCCTTTTCTCAAAATAATCAGGGAGGAAATCTTGATCCAGGCAGTGGCCGAAGCATTACCAACATACACCATGTCCTATTCCTACTTGACCAAGAGCTTTTCTGATCAAGTGAACACCATGATCTGAAGGTTTTAGTGGATCCAGCCGGATGGCAGGATAAGGAGAACAGAGTACATTTGGTAAGTCGGGATAAGTTACTGAATCAAAGAACTTAGGTGGCATTTGCCTCAAAAAGCTCCCATATTTTAAAATTGTGATACGAGAACAGATAGTGTGAAGATTAGGACGGATAATTGTGGGGCTACATTGTGGCTGCGGACGGAAAAAAAAGTGAATTCCACTTTTTACTCTTTAGTTGTGCACCCGTGACACATATTACCCCATTTAGTGGAACTTCTACCTAAATATCAGATTTTGGAGACTTTTAACACGGTTTTACCCCAGTTTAGCATTTTGCTTGTGAATGTTAGATAGGACTTGCATGTTGCGTTAACGATTCGTAACAAAATGTGTAAAGATCGGAGAGTGTCATTAACGATCATGTCCAAACTTCTCTTGCCCGTCTGTTCCATTAGGCAAGGTGACCTCACACCTTGCCTAATGGACAAGCATCAGAAAACGTGGGTCTAAAACTTCCAAAATGGGTATTCTAGACGAACTTCCACTAGACGGGTAATTAGTGTCACAAATGTATAAATTGGGGTTAATATGTGGAATTCACTCAAAAACAAAAAAACTTTGTGGCTGCCGAGGCAGGCTTTGTAGATTATGACATTATTATGTACAGGTGCGACCCGAGCGGAAGCACTAGCAGACGCGGGCACCGTTCTTCCTGTCGCTGGAATTGGTCATGTGCCACTAAATCTGATGCTACTGACCCATTGCCATGGCCATGGGTAGCCTTGAATGAACAATCAGTTGAATCGATCTTAGATTTTGTCCGTGTACGACCCAATGACTGAATACTGATGTTGAGTTTGGCTAGAAGCTGTAAATCTGTTGACCACCCAGTTAGAATCAAGTTTGAGAATGCTGCAGGGACTTGCGGATTTGTACTCCAGAAGACATACTTTTCAACGATTCACCGTAGCTCAAGATATGACACATACGGTTGCCTTCACACAGAAGGAAAAGAGGATCGACAAGACTTAGGCCCCAGAGAGGGCCTCCCGCTTCCGCCGGCGGCGCAGCGAACCCTAAATGTAAAACTCGAAAACCATGCATGCCGGCCTCTAACCGCAAGATCAAAGGCAGGTTGTTGAGGAGGGATCGAGAAGGTAGCTAGGAAGAAAGGGTTTGACCTGGAAGACCGGAGGCTGGAGTGGGCCGAAGCAGACGGTGCAGTCGAGGTCCTCCAGGTCGACGGTGACATTGGTGGCGACGGCAGCCCTCATCTTCTTCGGCGACGCTAGCCTTCCTGTTACTACGTACTGCGGCTGGCGGTGCAGTTCGTCCCCTCGGTCGCCGAGTAGTATGGTAAATGGGGATGTGCGGAGCTGGTCAAAAAGTGCATCGGGAAGCCGACTCGATCGGCTGACTGACGCGACGGGACGGGGGAGTTTACTGTACGCCTCTCCTGGCGACCAACTGCATGCGGCTACCTGTTCGTTCGAGAGGCCCCGTCCACGTTCACGAGAGCGTGCCTAAATGCCGAACGATCTATTAACACGTGGCAGGAGAAAATAATCATGCCAACGCTAGCAGGTATAGTACTACTATCTGTGATAGACTTCAATTTTAATGGCATGGATGAGAACGAAAGGATAGCACTCCGGCAGCGCATTCACCGGATATATATGTTGCCCGCGCGTAGACCGGAAAAACTCATACTTCTCTGTACATAAGATCATCTGTGATCATACACAGATATACCGGTACGGGCTCTAGAGCGTATTGAGAGTCTGTCGGATTATGCTCCTATTCTTTTGACCACCGGTATGGTTACACCTCCATGCAAACCACGGTTCAACTTTGAACTTGGATGGCTATTGCGGGAGGGATTCTATGAGATGGTCAAAATTGTTTGGGACAGACCAGTTGCGGGTACCTCTCCGATCCAGTTATGGAATAACAAGATACGGGCTCTGCGCACTTATCTTGTTGGGTGGGCACGTCATACTACTGGTTTGCTCAAAAAATAAAAGATACGTCTATCCTCGATTATCGATGCTTTGGAGGCATTGGCAGAGGTGTGACTATTGTCCCCATAGGAAATTGAGCTGAAAAGCCAATCCAATGCGGAAATAGCCAAACTTTTGCGCGAGGAGGAGTTGAAATAGTATCAACGTTCCAAATAACAATTCATCCTTCAAGGGGACTCGAATACTCGCTACTTCCATAGTATTGCCAATGGCAGACACAGGAAAAAGCGTATTCATTCCCTAGTACAGGAAGAGGGAACGATTGAGGGCCAGGAACAACTCAAGTCGCATATTACTAATTATTACAAAGGGTTGTTCGGAGCTCCAGAGGAAGGGAACTTCACTCTGGACGAGTCTAGAACAACTGATATTCACCAGGTTTCAGTTCAGGAGAATAACCTGCTCACTAACTCCTATTCAGAGGAAGAAGTGCGTAAGGCAGTTTTCCAAATGGAACATAACAAAGCACCTGGACCGGATGGTTTCCAAGCGGAGTTCTATCAGAATTTCTGGGATGTAATCAAGCCTGATTTACTTAATATGTTTGCTTCCCTCCACGCTGGTCAACTGGAATTATTTCGTCTCAACTTTAGTGAGATTATTTTATTACCTAAGATTAAGGATGCAGAGAGGATCCAACGGTACAGGCCTATATGCCTCCTTAATGTCAGTTTCAAAATATTCACTAAAGTTGCAATGATTCGACTGAACAGTGTGGCGGATCATGTAGTTCGGCCTTCTCAGACTGCTTTTATGCAAGGACGCAATATCCTTGATGGGGTGGCAATCTTGCATGAAACGGTCCACGAACTACACCGGAAGAAATTGAATGGGTAATTTTAAATTTTGATTTTGAAAAGGCTTATAATAAAGTTAACTGGTCTTTCCTTCAGCAGACACTCAGAATGAAAGGTTTTTTTTCTGAATGGTGTGCGCTTATTGATTCCTTTGTTTTGGGTGGAAGTGTGGCCATTAAAGTCAACGATGACACTGGTAGATACTTTCAAACAAAGAAAGGTCTCAGACAAGGAGACCCACTATCACCGATACTATTTAATATAGTGGCTGATATGTTGGCCATCTTGATCGAGCGCGCTAAGTCTGAGGGTCAAATTGAAGGTGTGATTCCCCATTTGGTTGATGGTGGATTATCGATACTTCAATATGCCGATGATACAATCCTTTTTATGGAACATGACATCGAAAAAGCTCGTAACCTAAAGTTAATTCTATCGGCTTTCGAGCAATTATCGGGTCTAAAAATAAACTTTCATAAAAGTGAATTGTTTTGTTTTGGCGAGGCCCAGGATGAAGCCTCTGTGTATGCCGAGCTTTTTGGGTGTGCACAGGGACAATTTCCTATCAACTACTTGGGGATCCCGATTCATTATCGGAGGCTCACAAATATTGAATGGAAGTTGGTGGAGGAAAGATTTCAGATTCGGTTAAATAGTTGGAAAGGTAAACTCCTATCTCTCGGAGGAAGATTGGTTCTCATTAACTCAGTACTGACAAACATGGTACTGTATATGATTTCCTTCTTCCAATTGCCCAAAGGGGTCTTGAAAAGATTGGATTATTTCCGTTCAAGATTCTTTTGGCAAGGGGATAGTGAGAAGAAGAAGTATCGACTGACTAAATGGAGTGTGGTTTGCCGGCCAAAAGACCAAGGAGGGCTGGGTGTTCATGACCTTGATGTCAAGAATAGAGCCTTGCTTCGTAAATGGTTATTCAAACTTCTTTCTGAAGATGGAATTTGGCAGACACTCATAAGGAGGAAGTATGTGGGGGGGAAAAGCTGTATCCCAGGTTGTGTGGAAGCCCGGTGATTCACACTTCTGGGCTGGTCTAATGGCCACAAAGAAGTATTTCTTCCCACATGCTTCTTTCTCCATTAAGAATGGATCGGAAATTCGGTTCTGGGAAGATAGGTGGCTAGGCCAAACTACTCTTAGTGAACAGTATCCGGCTCTATATGATGTGGTCCGTTACAAAGACGATACGCTGGCTAAGGTGTTGGGTACCTACCCACCTAATGTATCGTTCAAAAGAACGCTATTAGAGCCTCGAGAAGCAGCTTGGAATGCTTTGCTTCTTCGGTTGGACTCTGTCCAGCTCTTGGAAGGCCCCGATGAACTTCGATGGATCCCAACTAAGAATGATATTTTCTCAGTTGATTCTATGTATAGAGTTCTTATCCAATCTGTTGTTCCGGTTGATTCTAATAAGAAAATTTGGAAGATGAAGATACCGCTAAAAACGAAGGTGTTTGCGTGGTATCTTCGTCGGGGAGTTATTCTTACAAAAGACAACCTTGCCAAACACAATTGGCATGGGAGTAAAAAGTGTGTTTTCTGTACTCATGATGATTCCATTAAACACCTTTTCTTCCAATGCGAGTTTGCTAGGTCTATATGGTCAGCTGTCGAAATAGGTTCTACCTTATATCCACCGCGTAGCATTGCAAATATTTTTGGCAACTGGCTAAACAGGGTGGATCCTAGGTTTAAACTACGTATTAGGGTGGGACCGATTGCCGTTATATGGTCGCTTTGGCTGTGTAGAAATGACAAGGTTTTTAATGACAATTTTTTTTTTCTATTCTGCAGGTTATCTACCGTTGCACAGCTACACTCCGATTATGGTCGGTCCTGCAGTGTGTGGCGCACCGGGAGCTGTTCTTGGAGGTTTTGTCGCGTTTGGAGGCGGCGGCCAGGTAGTTATTCTCCCGGCATGGATGGTCGCATAACCTGCAGATCGACACTTCGTTACCATAGGCGGCCTTACAATTTCTCATGATGATATGTAACCCGTCTTTTTTCCTTTCTGTTGCTTTGGATATTCAGGACACTTTGGGGCTGTGTGCATCTTAGTTATGCAGAGGCCGGGTGTAATGCTTAATACTCTTTATGTAATAAAATCCCTTTATAAAAAAAATACACAGATATACTAGCCTCCAACGAAATTCCGAGCACGACAATAAACCCAACGTACCAAACAGGACCTAAAAAAACTCAGCCAACATATAGAATAGCATCTCCAGTCGGGGCGTCAAGAAGACCCCTAATAGTCTTATTCCTCGTGTCAGATGAAAATTGGTGCTCAAGTCACGGTGCTAATAGTCCGTTTTCGTCCGACACGTCCCAATATCTCGTCCGGTAGCGTCAAACCACGCCCTCTTCGTTGGGAGCCATTGGGCACACCAGACAAAACTTGCAATCAAACGCAGCCACATATTTTATAAGGGTCGTCCAGTCCACGATTTCTCTCCTACTTTTCTATTGTAAAATGCATGCATGCAGTCTACTATTTACCTCTTACCATTGCATGGAGAGCACAACTGAAAAAAGATGGCGTCAATACCCATTAGCTCGTCTGGACGGTGTCAATAGAGTCCATCCGAGCCTTCATCAGAATGCTCTATTGGTGCGGTGATGTAGATGCTCTAACAACGGTACAAGGAATTGGAAAATAAACTGAAATTTTATCCGCCCTTGCAAACATCATTCAACGTTGCTAATATATGCCAGGTCACTGTCACGGAATCTGAATAATCTCTAAGATCTGCCGCCTTGTATTGTCATCCAAATACGACTTGTCGCTATCATCTTCCGCGATGGAGCTCTAGTCGTCACTAATAAGCATCGCGTCTTTGTCAGACTCCTCGTCCTCATGCCCTCAACATCAATCGTCATCCGGAGCACGACGTCCTTATCTTTGGGCAAGACGCAGAAGTACTACGTCGACGGACCGTCTGCCAGAGACGAGGTCGCGATGGCCAGCTAATACGTCCATTTTGCATCACTATTTTACATCACAATTTATCTTTATTCATTGACATATTTCGTATTGTGATACATTACTTATATTATTTTGCATGTTTTGCATTTTTTGAAGATTCATCTGCTGTAGTCTGGAATCAGCTGGAAAAGTACTTGTCAAGACACCTGACCTGCGAAGCTCAGAAAATTTTAGGAAATAAGTCACGGAGCCAAAAGGGCGCATGGAGGCGAGCCACCAGGGGCAGGGGCGACCCCTGGCCGCCGGTCCAGGTGGGGCCGCGGCTGGGACCCGCTCCTGGTCCCTGTGGCACCCCTCCGGCTCTCCTTCGGCGTATTACTAGCCTTTGACCTAAAAACTTCGGGACAGACCTCGAAGAAATATTCCGCCGTCTCTGCGAGGCGGAAAATAGACAGGAAGAAGAAGGGCTCCCACAAAAAGAAATCTATTGGGAAAATTCCCTCCCGGAGGTGGAAATCGCCACCAACGACATCGCCATCACGCCGGGCATCATCGGGATCTTCATCAACATCATCTCCACCACCAGCACCTTCATCACCCCATCTCATCTCGCTGTAGCTTTTGAAGTTGTGGTTTGTTAGATCATTGAGATCACTTCCCGAGTGTTGATTACCCCTTGTAGTTGATGCTTGTGAGTTTTATCGGTGAATTACCGTTACGATCAGATTATTATCCATATTCATACCACCACTGATCATGATCTATATGATGTCTTGTGAGTTGTTCGTTTGGTTCTTGAGGACATGTGGAAAGCCTAGTTGATAGTAATTGCATAATGTTGAGTAATATTTAATGGTTTGATGATTTAAGTTGTGTTGTTATTCCTCTAGTGGTATCGTGTGAACGTCGACTACATTGTACTTCACCTTTTAAGGGCCTAGGGAAATGCATGGTGTATTTAGTTTTCTTATGATAGGGTTGCCGGAGTGACAAAAATCTAAACCCCAATTTGCAAACTAGTGCACCAGGGTGTGTAGAATCCCGAAGTTTAAAGTTGTGGTTAGGTTGTTATCTTAATTACTTTCTCGTAGTTGCGGATGCTTGCGAAAGGTTTAATCAGAAATATGCATTTGTCCAAGTAAGGGCGGTGTGTTAGCATAGGTCCATCCACACAACACTTATCAATATATTAAAGATTAGTCAACGGCGTGCAATGAAAATGGCAAGGCAGAAATTCCCATATGTCCTCAGGAACATTTTAACTATCATAAGTAATACAACCGACTTGTCCTTTGTGCTAAAAAGGATTGAAATGCTCGTTGCAATAATAGTTGAGATCTTTTATTTACTCATTATTTATTTGCTTGTTATACCAAAAACCCATAAATATTTTCCTTTTAGTTCTTGCAGTGAAATCTTGCTGAAATCCACTCGCCAACACCTTCTGCTCCTCGTTGGGTTCGACACTCTTACTTATCGAAATGACTATGATAGATCCCCTGTACTTGTGGGTCATCACCAGCGTAACGAGAATGTGGTGTGGAGGTCGAACCCTTAGAACCCCACGCGACACCCGAACGTGCACTGCGGAGATATAGGCTAGACGCAGACGAGCGGTACCCCGTTCATCGGGCACTCTGGCAACAGCCAAGATCACCATGTTGAGCAGGAAGATCCGGTCGGTCGCCTTCCTCAGGGCGGATCAGAGGACGTGTAGCTCGGGTTTTACCTTGATGTTGAACAGCGTGTCGTACACTCGTACTTGAAGCTCGTCACCGGCCACTTGTGCAGGGCAGTGAGATGGTCCGCCAACGCCGCCTTGGGCCGGCGAAGAGGGTCAAACCGGTCGAGATCATCGACCCGGCCTACAAGGACAATGACGCCGCCTATTTCGCGAAGCTTGAGGTTTGGGATAATTGGACTGAAGTCGAGATCATGTGGAACAAACTGGAGAGAGAGATTGGACTTAGAATGGGTACAAGGTTGTTACAACAGAATTACAACCATAAAAGAGTAAGGTTACATATGCATGTGACAAGGTTAACTACTTTGACATATGTTACTCTCCTATATGGAGCTAGTAAGGTAGACGAACATCATATGCATGACAATAGTAACTAATACCTAGAGGACCGTGACTATGTGCCCAAAGCATGATTTGGCTGGCTAAGCTCATTTCTCTCTCTCTCTCACTAAAACAAGCTTCAACTAGAACATGTATAATTAATCCCTAACCAGTTTCCTATTATTTACCCTCGTCCTCGATCCGTAGTTTCTAGTTGGAGGAAATTAGTTCATAGGTAAGTTAGTTTACCATGAAGTTTTACAAACTAGAAAAGGCCTATGAGTAGGAGAAATTTGTACCTCTGAGTTTTATAAACTAGAAGAGGCCTATGAGTGGGAGATTGTTAAATTAACCATAAAGTTTGTTACTTAATTTGCAAAAATTAAACAAGATCATCAATCACCAACACAAGAACCACATGTTTGGCAACATACATGATCTAGATGGATTGAACTAATTTAAATTGTTCGTCACGAGGCAGGTCAAATGCATCAACCATGAAGTAGGTTCTATGACCTCTAGTAGTGGTTAGACATCCATCCTGACATATGTGCCAAGAGCGTCGATCAGGCTCTCGGCGCGCCCGTGGAAGCCGACGGTTTTACCACCGACTGCAAGGAGCTGAAACGGCGCCCCTTCTACCTTTCCGTATTGGCTAAAAGTGCGTAGGTTGCTGACGGTGATCAACTCGGCGGTAACCAACTTGCTCCCATTGTGATGCTGCTCCGATTTGCTGACCGTCTTGGTGGTTGTCTTCTCCATCTGGCGTGTCTGCTTGGTGGACGCGGGAGTAGTAGTGCTTACTGTGCTTCCGCAAGTTTATGGGGATGAACTGGGGACTGGAGATCGAATTAGAGATGTAAGTGGGTAGTGATTAGGGTACCCTTTACCCTCCTTAGTTCAAAAAATGAACTAACTTTTCAATGACATCATCGTTTAAAAAAAGTTAGTTTATTTTTTTGCACTAAAAAGGGTAGAGGGTACCCTAATCACTACCCACTTGCATCCCTAGATCGAATACATAGGGACGCGGCAACAGGAGATGGAGTCATGGAGAGGCTCACTAGTTTTATGGTTTCGTCTCCCACCGAATGACCTACTAATGGCATGCAGTTCACAGTCGCGGGTGCTTCCAATGATCGAGGAGGCCGCCCGAACCTTTCCTCCTAGAGAAAACCGAATTAATTTTCAAGTTCGCGCGCCTAGAGTATGTAGTTTTTTCTCCAAGCACACAACATGCAGTTCATTATTCAACTTTCTCAACAACATGAGTTCACTTTCAGAACCACAGATCTACTTACGTTGGAGATCGTAATAATGACCCAGATTTACCTAAAAAGGTCAACCTAAAGTAGTTCGAATTTGAATATTTTGTGGACAATTCCCATGTTTTATGATTTTTCAACCTTTAAACTCCCTCCGATCCATAAAAAGTGCCGTCCACTTAGTATAAAGTTTGTATTAACGTAGTACAAATTGAGCGATATTTTTTATGGATCGGAGGGAGTAGCTACTTTTTCCATTTTAATGACTTTACATCCATTTCCCAAAAGTAGTTCGAATTTGAACTGTAAGTGTGTTATAACTTGGTCTAAAAAAATCCACATAAACCCTTTTTAGGTAAAAAGTCATTATTAAAAAAACAAATGGGGTTTTAAAACTATTAGTGGTTCTTTAATATATAATGACCAGTTGTGTACCTAAAACTGATTTTTGTGAAGTTTAAGGAGGAATATAATAAACTTGTATCTCAAAATTGAATCTATTTCAAAAACTCTTTCGACATTGAGTCATTTAAATGGTAAAAAATAGCTATAATGGTTGGAATATAATTAAACTTGGTAATTGTTCACCAGCCGAGCCATTCATTCCTTTTTATGGAAGAAAGATAAGGGATAGAATAAAGATAAAAAATTAAAGAAACAAGCATATTCAATAAGGAAAAGGAGAGAGAGGGATTCGAACCCTCGATAGTTCCTAGAACTATACTGGTTTTCAAGACCGGAGCTATTAACCACTCAGCCATCTCTCCACCTCTAATGTGTGTACTTCTTGAAAACTTGAGTTGTAACATTTTGCACCATATGTTTGTACTTCTTCACAAGAAGGCCCTTTTTTGCAATTAGAAAAAGAAAAATATTGTTTCTACGAGATTATGCTATATTATCCAAAGTATGGGCATTTAAATTTAAAATTTTCAAAAAATCTTGAATTTTTTTTACCGGTATGTATATTTACCGAGGGGTGCTCGGAAAACGCGGTTACCAAATTTCCCGACCGGTAACCAAAACTCTGGCCTAGAGTGTGGGTTAGGACTCCATCCTCACGTAGGGTATTGAAAACAATAAGACGTCTTTTTTCGTCCATCGGCTGTTTAATGTTTTTAACTCCTGAAAGTGTCCCATATCAACCTGCGGTGCCCCCCCCACCCCCCGCCTCTTCCATGTTCGATCCGTTTCCTTCGTAGGTTCTTAATATTTTTTTAAAGAAAAAATGTAAAAGTAGCTGGATGATGTGCCTTTGTTTTCTGTTGCATTTGAATTACTAAGGAAATAGTCCGAATCAAACCTCAAATTTTTAAGGCTTAGCTAAATCAAACCTCAAACTTCCAATCCCTGAAATCAGCACACTAAACTTTTGACGGTAAATAGCAGGAGCTCTGCCTATGCATTATTAGAAGAAGAATTGATCCAGTTAATCAGGGAAACCGGACCCAAAAACCATACAAAATGCGGTTAAAGAACCGCACACTCTCACTCATGGAACGTCGTCTGTGCCTGAGACAAGTGAACCTAGACCCAAAATAACAGGCCACACCTCATATCCAACTAAGAGAAACTCTTCAAACACACACAGCCTCTCACCGCTAGCGGTGCACCAGTGTGCATCCTCTACACAGAAGAGATCAGGCATTACTCACCACTAACTCTCGAACCGCCTCCAACACCTGCGGTGTGCGCTGCTTCTTGTACAACTGCAAATAAACTTCCATCTTCTCCTCGATGGCTTCGTCGGTGGCTTTCTCTTTGCTCTTGAGTTTTGGGATTTCCCCAAAAGCCCCCGCCCGCCTAAACTCGGCGCGCTTGGCTGCTGGAATGACACAATCTTTATTCTTCTTGTCCAACCGGATGCTTCGTCTCTCGACCAAAGAGGGAACCTCCAACCGAAGCTGCTTGTCCTTGGGCATGTCAGCAATCTCACGACAGAGCTCTATCATAAAATAAGGCAAGGTCTTCTCCTGTGGCTCAATCGCATCATACTGAGCCATCACCTTCGCGATCTTCTCCTCCGGTCTAGGGGTATCGGATCCCCCAACTCCTCCAATGCCAAAAACATCTCCACTCAAAGATCCTTCATCGGGGGCCCCTGCATCACTGGGGAGACATGCTCCGAAGCAGCAATAGACGTGGGGGTGGAGTCCAGGGCAAGCGGCGACGCTGAAAGGCTCACACTCCTGGGAGAGTAGCAACCAAAGCGCTCGATCCCTCCGTCTGCGCAATCAGCATTGCCCCCCAGAGCTCAGAGAAGGTGTTGGCTCCACCTGCAGCACAGCCGGTGGCAGGGACAACCTCTCTAGAGCAGCCTCAGCCTATTCCAGCAAGTTCCCAGCACGCTTCATCAAACCCTGGACAGAATCCTGCAACTTGAGCTGAGCCGAAAGCAACTCCTCTAGCTGAGACACGGCCAAGCTTCGCAGCTCCTCCCGCAACAGTGTCGCCTGCTCCTGCTCAGCCCTCAACAGTGCCGCTTGCTCCTGGAGGTTTTGCATCGCATCAGACGGAGCTGTCAGGCTAGCAGGCGCAAGGCCGGCCAACTCCTTTGGCTTGCTTGCAAGGTGACGGTCGCTGGAGTGAGGGGCAGTGCGAGGAGCCGCAATCTCGGCCCAGGAGGAAGAGCCGTCCGGACGGTGAGCAGGCGGAGGGGCGCGAGGGAGGGCAGCGTCGTGCTCGATGGAGGTGACGAGGTGGTCAGAGCAGCTGCAGTTGAGCCAGCAAAACGGGCCTCTGCAGTCCTTTGCAAAGTGGCGAGGGGAGAAGCATCGGAAACAGAGCCCGTGCAGCTTCCTCCTGAAAGCAGCCTCCCGCTCGGTGTAGGGGCGGGGATGGCGCTGCGGTGCAGGTACATGGCTTGGATGGCGCCTCGGGCCGACCGTCACCCATCCAACACCATCCCCCACACCCCTCCGGTCGTCCTCACGCAGGCGGGGAGCAGCTTCAGCCTTCTCTTCTTCAGTGGCCAGGACACCGACCACCACGGACTTGAGCCTGGGCGCAGCAGCTGCGGGAGCTGCAGGGGAGGGGCGCGGGGCAGCCGGAGATCCCGCAGCCGAGTCCGGCGCCGGCCTGGACGAGGGCGGCGACGGCCCCCTAGGTAGCGAGCAGTGCTCCGCGCGAAACTGGCTCTCGAACCGCGTCGTGCGAGCCGGGTTCCTGCAGCGGTGAAACCAGGGGGGCGCGAGGGGCAGCAGGGAGAGCCGAGGGAGAGGACGGTGGGCTTGAAAGGTGGGGGTGGGAGGGTGCGGGGAGGGGGTGGCGGCGGCAAGGGCGCGCCCTCGGACGGAGAGGAAACGCGGGCAGGGGAGGCCGGGAAAATCGGCAGCTTCAAAACCGCAAAGGGCGACGACCTCGGGGCCGGCGGGGGCATGGGGACCTGGTGAGGGCGGAGAGAGACAGTGGGCGACAGGGCCGGAGCGGCGGCCGCCGGAAGAGGCCGGTGGTGGGAGGGGAAGGACGGAGTTTCCTCCGCCATCGCGGGCTTGACGGTGGAGACAACTCTCACATGAAGAGCAGATGGATGGAGAGAGGGTGGTGAGGGGAGGTCGGATCTGGTGGCGGTGGTTGGGTAGGACGCCGGAGGGAGGAGATCAGGCTGCCGGCGGCGCAGGCTCGCCCCAAGACGCCATGGTCGCGAGAGCTCTAACAAAGTATATTTGCACACTAAACTTTTCATTCCCGGTCTGTTGCAACAATTTTACATTGTTTGTACTAATTGATTATGGTTTATAGCTGGATGGCAGTCGCTAGAGTGGTAAATGGTACACATTTTGCTTCCCAAAATATCCAATTCACCAACGCATGAACCACGTGTGGCAACATGAATAAATTACGATGCAAAATAGATTGTCCACATAAATAACGGCGCCTACAATGTTCGATTACGTCTCACGATGTACGTCTTTAACTTGCACAGGCAGCAGCATCGATCGCAAAGAGTACACTGGTGGAAAACGGGGCTTTTGTCCCGGTTCCCCAGCCCCTTTAGTCCCGGTTGCGCAACCGGGACAGCGCAATCGGGACTAAAGCCCCGACCTTTAGTCCCGGTTCTGTTACGAACCGGGACCAAAGGGTCAAGACGTGGCAGCGCGCAGTGCCGCGCCTGTCGAGGACCTTTAGTCCCGGTTCTATCCACGAACCGGGACGAAAGGTTTATTCAGTTTTTTTTTGTTTTGCTGTTTTTCTTTATATTGTTTGTTTGTTTTACTGTTTTTCGTTTATTTTTTCATTTATTGTTTTTCTTTTTAGGATCCAATTCGACGATACTATGTATATACAAAACAACTAAAGAAGGAATTACACAAACATCGCCATAAGTTGTCGAATCTTTACATATAGTATCATATAAGTTGTCCAACCCTATTAACATACACAAAACCCTAGTTGCCCGGTGAATAAAATTCTCCTTTTTTATCTATGACTTGATCTAAGAAGAATGCCGCCAGCTCCTCTTGAATTGCTCGCAAGCGGTCTTGTGGTAGGAGCATGTCCCGCATTCCTTCGATCTATATAATTTATGGAAGGGGTCAATTTCGATATATATATGAGAGAATCTCAACACAATTGATTGTAATAAAATAGTATTGTGAATATTGTTTACTTACTTCAAGATGTTCTAAGAGTCTGCTCCTCTGATAACACCTCTGGCGAATGAACTCGCAGACATACAATCCACATAAGTGATTTCCGGATCCCTGTCTCGGGCACTTTATAAGAACAAAGTTCAATCAAAATAATAATCAAGCATGATAATATTATTAAACTTCAATCAAATAGATGCCCGGGTCTAGCTAGAACTACTTACCGCCATGTCTTTAAATTCAAGCTCATCTGTCCATTCACCCGGAGCCCTGTTGGTGAACCGTTTCCAAACCCTGGAAGTCAATGAAAAAGAATAAATGACTTATTAATTACTACATACCAGGAAATGAACGAAAGTTGCCGATATAGTGCCATAATGATTGAAATTACCTCTGGATCATTCCCTTCATGTCCTCCCAGTTCTCTGGTTGATCACGTAGTGGGTCCATGACTTGTACTATTCCTTTGTCAGGAATAATGATAAATAACAGATAGTGGAACCTGCGCACGAATTACTCGTCAATTACACTTAATTAACATGGAGTATAGAAGGTGTATAGACACTAACACTCACCCAAAGTTGTAAGGAAATAGTATTTGTGTTTTAGTTTCTTGCTTCCTTAACGCAAGTACCAAGAGGTCCTCCGTTTCCTTTTCTTTATGTATAAGATTGTACTGATGAATGACATGTGGGTCAACGAACCCAATGTCATAGATTCCAGATAATCTGCATTCTCGAATCTTCAATCTGCATAATAGAGTGAGGATAATTACAAATATGTTTAACGAGCTGAGTTAGAGACTTAGTTACAGAAAAAAAATACTTACAGACAATAGGCACTGACGATAGATTTGTCGATGGCATCTTGTTGGAATAACTGAAACAGTTCTTCAAATTCAACCTGGACCTGGGCAGTTCCACGACCGTAATGCTCTTCTTTAACCTCCAGGTTGATCCAATTTTTCCCTTCCTTTGCTGCTTCCATGTACCACGCATTCAATCTTCGCATTTTTGTTGGAAGGTTCGGGACCTTCTCTGGTTTGACAAAAGGCTCCCCGTGCTTGTATTTGTACTTGTCTGTGATCACCTCAGCAATGGGATACTCTATTAGCGAGCCCAAGTATTCAGCCATGGTCACACCAAGCTCATCGGCGGCTTTTTTGATTTGTTTGTTAGTTAATTTTTTAGGCCGAGGGACATCGGAACACACCCTCAGCGGGGCGCACGATTGCTTCTCCTGTTGTCCGAGCTGAGGAACTCCTTGACCGTATGGACGGTCCTTCGGCTTCGGAATATTGCGTGCCCTCAGAACATGGGGCGGCACCTGAGCATCACGTGCCTTTATAATTGTTCGGTCGTAGTCCGGTAAAATCTGCTCAGCCGTTGGTCGCGTCAGGTTTCTCAGTGTTCTCTCAACTAAGACCGGATCTAGTGGGACCTTTTGTGACCGCTTCGGTGCTAACTGGCGGCTGACATCCTCTTTAACCCACACATCTAGCTCTTCTTTGGTCATTTCGTAAGGTAATTTCTCGATAGGCTTGGCGGGTTTCGCTTTCTTCTGATGACTTGTACCACTAGAACCCGAGGCAGAGGCGGCGCAGGCGGTGCTCTTCCGCTTTTGAACACGACTATGAGCCTGTGACGGCTGAGGCTGCGGAGGAGATGCCTGACACGGCGGAGACGGCTGAGGCGGTGGAGACGGCTGACGCGGCGGAGGAGATGGCTGACGCTGCGGAGGAGATGGCTGTCGCGGCGGAGACGGCTGGGGTGGCGGAGACGGCTGACGCGGCGGAGACGGCTGACGCGGCGGAGACGGCTGAGGTGGCGGAGACGGCTGACGCGGCGGAGACGGTGACCTTGGCTTCCAATTTGGAAGCACAATGCGTTCCTTCCGCCATAGAACAGTAGTTTTTCTACCATACCTCAGTGCAGTCTCGCCTTCACCCGTAGGGTAGTCAAGCTGCAGATCCTCGTATCCTTTCATGACTTCATCCACTAAGACAATAGAATATCCATCTGGAATCGGCCGCGAATGGTAAGTACCATTAGTTACAGCAGCTAAGACTACGCCGACCGCCACCTTCACGGTTATGTTCATCAATGGAGCATGTAGCTCACAATTTTCCCTCTCCGTGATATCATCCACGGGGTAGCGACGAGCCGAGATATCTGGCCGAAAGAGCTCCGTGGAAGCCACGCTGCTTTTCCGCTGAGATGGTGGGCCGCTATCTTGCTGAGAAGGATCTTCGTGCCGCTGAGCTTCCCGGGTGGTAAGTGAATCAAGGATCTGCTGCTGCCTAGTTAATCTATCTTCAATCTGCTTCAGCCGATCTGCCTCCTCTGCCTTCTTCCTCCCTCGGCTTCTATAACTGTCAGCGTCATCTGGAAATCCATACTTCCACGGTACGGAGCCTTCTGTGCCTCGTGTCCGACCTTTGTGTTCTGGATTCCCGAGGGCCCGTGACAGCTCGTCCTTCTCTCTGTTTGGAACGAACTCCCCGGCTTCTACCTCCTTCATTATCTTCTGAAGTTCAGCGAGAGGGGTTGCAAGTTGTGCTTTTGTAAAGATGCACTTCCCTGTTTCTGGGTGCAACGTTCCCCCATGCCCGAAGAACCAAAGTTTTGCCCGATCAGCCCACCGCAGCGTCTCAGGAATTATCCCTTGTTCAAGCAGGGCGTTCTCAAGTCTGTCCACCTTAGGCTTGATAGCCCTGTAGCCACCTGACCCCATGCTATGGTGATATTCCTTCTTGGAAGCATTTTTCTTATTAGTTGCTGACCTTTTCTTAGCCTCGTCAGATTTCTTGTACTTGACAAATTCCTCCCACTGATCCCTTAGCTTTTCATACGCTCCAGTGAACTCCGGAGTCTTTTTTTGAAGGACAAAGTCCTTGTGCAATCTTTTCTTCCAGTTTGCAAATTGTTCGGCCATCTTCTTCAGTGCCCACTCCTTGACCTTTTTCTCTATGGGATCCACGTAATTTGGATCCTCCTCCTCTAACGGATGAGCGTCGTCGTCTTGACGAGGAAGCGTGAAATTAGCCATTAGCGTCGTCCAAAGATTGTCTTTCACTCTATCGTCAACAAAAGTGAGAGACGAGCGTTCTGTCGCCTTCGGCTCATTCCATTCTTGAGTGGTGATCGGGACGTTGTCCCTAACAACAACTCCGCACTGACTTACAAACTTGACAAAATGTGTCAGCGGTCTGCCATCTGGAGCTACTGCTTCGATCTTGTATCTCTCTTCTTTATCACACCTTTTGGATGGGCCTCGTTTGGGGATAGAAGAAGATTTGCTCGATCCGGAGGGCTAAAAGAAGAAAGATCGTTAATGCATATATATATATATGAATCAAATAGTGGATTTAGTCAATATAGGGTTAGTTAATATACCGCGCCGGAGTTTGTAGTAATAATTGTCCGGTCACCATCATCACCGGATGCCTCAGCTTCTATCTGCGCTCCCTCGCCGGAGTCGTTCAGAAAGCTCGAGGTGAACTCCAACTCATCTTCACCGCGGATAATATCTTGCAATATGTTCTCCTGATTTTCGTCTCTGTTGTGATCCATAGTTTCTGCAAGGACAATTGACCGGGTGGTTAATGAAAATTAACCCATTCTTATTCTTATTCTTATTCTTTTAATTCTATTCTTATTCTTATTCTACACTAATTATTAAAATAGCTAACACAATTGCTAACACTAATTATTAGTGTTAACACAATTGCTAACATTTCAAAATAGCTAACATTTTAATTATTCAAAATAGCTAACATTATTTAAAATAGCTAACAATTGCTAACACTAATTAATACAAATTGCTAACATTTCAAAATAGCTAACATTTTAATTATTCAAAATAGCTAACATTATTTAAAATAGCTAACAATTGCTAACACTAATTAATACAAATTGCTAACATTTCAAAATAGCTAACATTTTAATTATTCAAAATAGCTAACATTATTTAAAATAGCTAACAATTGCTAACACTAATTAATACAAATTGCTAACATTTCAAAATAGCTAACATTTTAATTATTCAAAATAGCTAACATTATTTAAAATAGCTAACAATTGCTAACACTAATTAATACAAATTGCTAACATTTCAAAATAGCTAACATTTTAATTATTCAAAATAGCTAACATTATTTAAAATAGCTAACAATTGCTAACACTAATTAATACAAATTGCTAACACAATTGCTAACACTAATTATTAAAATAGCTAACAATTGCTAAATGATGAACACATGACGTCATGGTGATGTCACCGATGAACTTGGGCACGGCTTGATCACGAAATCGTGCAATCGGCTTGAAATTGGGCACGGGCATGGGCTCTAGGAGCTAGAGGAGGCCGAAAAGAGTACGGGGTGGCGGTGGAATGGACCATATGGTCACCGGAGCTACTTCGGCGACCATGGCTAGCGGCGGCCGTAGGCGGAGCATGATGGGTACGGCGACCGGAGGCGAGAGGGAGAGGGAAAGGGTACGGGGAGGATCCGCTCACCAGGAGGTCAGTACTGAGGACGGCCGGAGGAGGCGAGGGCGACGCCGCGGTGGATCAGCCGGCGGAGATGGGGAGGAGCTCGGGGCGCGTCCGAGGAAAAGCGGGCCGGCCGAGTGAGCGGCGGCCGGCGAGCGGGGAGCGGCGAGCGGGGAGGAGGAAGGCGGCCGACGGAGAGCGATGAGGAGGAGGGCGGCCGCCGGAAAATTGGGCAGCCTGCCGGCGTCCGTGCGGTTGGCCGTCCAAGTCCTTAGGCGATTTCGCGAATGAGAGAATGAGAGAAGGATTGGGGGAGAAGAGAGGTTAAAGGCAGGCCTTTCGTCCCGGTTCGTGGCTGGAACCGGGACGAAAGACCCTTCCGTCCCGGTTCCAGCCACCAACCGGGACGAAAGGGTGACCTTTCGTCCCGGTTGGTGGCTGGAACCGGGACGGAAGGGTATTTTTTCGGACACCGAAAAGGTGCGCGCCAAAAGACCCTTTCGTCCCGGTTCCAGCCACGAACCGGGACGAAAGGTTCTTTCAGAATTAAAATTTGGGCGCCAACAAAAGTTTGTTCTGTTTTTTTGTTTTAAACTTATAAAATTATAAATACAATATCTTTCGATCTGTTTATCAGAAAAAAACAATAATTTTTGTTTTAAACTTATAAAATTATAAATACAATATCTTTCAAAATGGAATTAAATATTTCTAGAAACTATAATTAAGTCTAGAAAGTTGTCCCGTTTCCAGCAGAATCGGCAGAAATTTGTGATTTTTAAAAGAGGTGGATGGAAATCTTTTCTTAGAAAACAAATTGATTATTTGTGCATATAACATGTTCTAGCATATTAAAAAAATGAATCACCCAAGTTTTGCAACATATTTCTGGTAGGTCCTTCACAAAAAAAACCATTTCTGACACTCGGAAAATGGAAAATGGTTTTTTTATTCAATAAAAAAACTTCCTTCGTCAACATTGTCCGTGCTTCCAAGATGCATGTTTGTGTGGAATATGGACCCATTCAAACAAACTATGCCATGTATTTGGCCATAACACCCGTTATTTCGACAGAAACCCTAGAATGTTAGGAGGAGATAGCTCTTTGTTGTGAACAAGTTTTCAACAGAACTGTCGTACTGCCTAGGACATATTCCAAGTTCCTGAGCCACGGGGTGCTGAGCCTCCGGCGCTGCGCATCCAAAGAGAAGGAACCCTCACAGGGTCATAGCTCACGTGAGAAGGAACCCTCTGAAGAAACGACCACCTACTGTCATACTGCCTATCCAATAGATACATGTAGCGACGGACGTGCTCATCCTCCTCCCTGATACGGCGACGTACCACCTCCTCGGAGGCCGGCTCCCTCTGCACCGAGCGTGGCCCACGCGACTGCCACCACAGAAGATCCGGGTCGACGATGTCACCCGGATTCCTCACCAAGCTGCGCGTCCCGGAAGGTAGCACCTCCCAGTGCCAGCCCGGTGGAGCCCAGTCCCGCACATCGCCCCTCTGGTCCAACATGGACATCGTCGCCGAGAACACCTAAGTCAAAAACGCCTAAGTCAAAATTTTGTTACAATGGAAGAGTGATGAGGTTGTAGATATGAGTTTAGATGTGATATGGCAATGGAGGCCAAGCCTATATATAGAGTGATCAGGGCCTTTAGTACCGGTTTGTGTTACCAACCGGGACTAAAGAAGCACACGGATCGTGTGTTTCTTTCAAGCGCTTGTGAGCCGTTGGATCAGGGGTGTGTTTCTTTAGAGCGCTTGTGAGCCGTTGGATCAGAAGCACACGGATCGTGTGTTTCCTTCGAGCGCTTGTGAGCTGTTGGATCAGGGCCTTTAGTACCGGTTCGTGTTACCAACCGGGACTAAAGAAGCACACGGATCGTGTGTTTCTTTCAAGCGCTTGTGAGCCATTGGATCAGGGGTGTGTTTCTTTAGAGCTCTTGTGAGCCGTTGGATCAGAAGCACACGCCTATAAATAGCGACGTCCCTGCAGCGAAACGGCACACAACGAGTGGTGGTGGTGGTGGAAGTGGTAGCCATGCCCCTCGGTCGGATCCAAGCAGCTGCAAGGCTCTCTCATGATCTACAACATTCCCAACACTTTTTGGGACGGTCGTTAGATCATGAGAGATGTCTTGCGGCTGCTTGGATCGAAGGTCGATTTGCTGCTCACGACGACGCGAGACGGATGCGCAAGCTTCCGGATGGGAAAAACCAGTGTTGGATCAGCCACATGACCCTATATGCAAATCATTCGGATTCCCGTCATACAGCCCAACGGTGCATTTGATATGCAGGCACTCACGAGCCACCGTTGGGCTGTATGACGGGAATCCATGTGCTTCTGATCCAACGGCTCACATATCAACGCTCCTTTAGTCCCGGTTCAATCTACCAACCGGGACTAAAGACGAAGAGTTGCCCTGATATTTTAGCTATAAATACCAAACATGATCGAGGAGGAGATGAAGAACAAGAGTACGGCAACAGCGGAGAAGAAGCTAGTCAAACTAGTCCGGAAGGCAAAGACCGAATACAAATCATTCGGATTCGCCTGCATACGTCCAACAGTGCATTTTATATGCAGGCACTCACGAGCCACTGTTGGGCTGTATGCAGGTGAAACCGTATGTTTTGTTCTATATCTACCGAATACAAGTCATTCAAGTCATTTGATATGCAGGTAATAACAAGTCAGGTGAAACTGTGTGCGCGCCAAAAGACCCTTTAGTCCCGGTTCTAGCCACCGGGACTAAATATTATCAAAGTGTTTATAAAAATACATCATGTTTGAGAACACTCATACATAAATATTATTACACGAAGACGAAGGCGGGAAGCGGTGGAAGATCATCAGAGAAGTCTTGCCGCTTTCTTATGGTCGCACCGACCGTAACCATGGAGCATCTTCATCATTCAACACGATGGTTGGGTCAGTTTTGACCGTGAAGGGGGGAATTTCATCAAACTTATCGTAATCTTCTGACATGTCTGTCTTGTCCTCCACTCCCACGATGTTTCTTTTCCCTGAAAGAACTATGTGACGCTTTGGCTCGTCGGATGATTTATTCGTTTCCTTATTTTTCATCTTTCTCGGTTTGGTAGACATGTCCTTCACATAGAACACCTGAGCAACATCATTGGCTAGGACGAATGGTTCGTCTCCGTAACCAAGATTGTTGAGATCCACTGTTGTCATTCCGTACAGCTTGTCTACCTGAACCCCCACTCCATTCAGCTTGACCCATTTGCACCGGAACAAAGGGACCTTAAAAGAAGGTCCATAGTCAAGTTTCCATATCTGCTCTATGTAACCATAATATGTGTCCTTTTGTCCATTGTTGTTTATTGCATCAAACCGGACACCACTGTTTTGGTTGCTGCTCTTTTTATCTTGGGCGATCGTGTAAAATGTATTTCCATTTATCTCGTACCCTTAGAAAGTCAACACAGTCGAAGATGGTGACCTGGCCAACAAGTAAAGCTGATCTCCAACAGTGTTGTCATTAATGAGATGTGTTCGCAACCAACCGCCGAAAGTATCAATGTGTTCATGTGTAATCCAGGTGTCGGACTGTCCCGGGTGTTGAGACCGTAATATGTTCTTGTGTTTCTCGATATACGGGGCCACCAAGGTAGAACTCTGTAGAACTGTGTAGTGTGCCTGAGTTAAAGAATGCCCGTCCCTGCATATGTCTGCTTTCTTTCCTAGCGTGCCTTTTCCACTCAGTCTCCCCTCATGTCTTGATTGTGGAACACCAATCGACTTAAGGTCAGGAATAAAGTCAACGCAGAACTCAATGACCTCCTTTGTTCCATAGCCCTTGGAGATGCTTCCTTCTGGCCTAGCACGGTTATGGACATATTTCTTTAAAACTCCCATGAACCTCTCAAAGGGGAACATATTGTGTAGAAAAACAGGACCGAGAATGGCAATCTCTTCGACTAGGTGAACCAGCAGATGCGTCATAATATTGAAGAACGATGGTGGGAACACCAACTCGAAACTAACAAGACATTGGACCACATCGTTCTGTAACTGTGTCAGATTTTCTGGATTGATTACCTTCTGAGATATTGCATTGAGGAATGCACATAGCTTCACAATGGGTACTCGAACATTTTCCGGTAGAAGGCCCCTTAGTGCAATCGGAAGCAACTGCGTCATAATCACGTGGCAGTCATGAGACTTTAGGTTTTGAAATTTTTTCTCAGCCATATTTATTATTCCCTTTATATTCGACGAGAAGCCAGACGGGACCTTGATACTGTTCAGGCATTCAAAAAGATTTCCTTCTCTGCTTTGGTAAGGGCGTAGCTGCTCCGGTGTATCTTGTTCTGTGGATGCATGTTGTTTGGGTCTTTCATACGTTGTTGGTCCTCCCGTGCTTCCGGTGTATCTTTTGTCTTCCCATACACGCCCAGGAAGCCTAGCAGGTTCACGCAAAGATTCTTCGTCACGTGCATCACGTCGATTGAAGAGCGGACCTCTAGGACTTTCCAATAGGGTAGCTCCCAAAAAATAGATTTCTTCTTCCACATGGCCGCATGTCCGGTACCGTCATTCGGAACAGATTGACTGCCAGGACCTTTTCCAAAGATCACTTCTAGATCCTTGACCATATCAAATATATCATCACCAGTACGGTGGTCAGGCTTCCTCCGAGGCTCGGGCAGACCTTGGAAATGCTTGCCTTTTTTTTTTACGGGATGCTTGGTCGGAAGAAATCGACGATGCCCCAGGTACACAACCTTCTTACACTTCTCCAAATATATACTATCTGTCTCCTCTAAACAGTGCGTGCAAGCATTGTATCCCTTGTTTGTCTGTCCTGAAAGGTTACTAAGAGCTGGCCAATCATTGATAGTTACGAACAACAACGCTCGTAGGTCAAATTCCGCCTGTTTGTACTCATCCCACACACGTACACCTTCTTCGCGCCACAACTGTAAAAGTTCTTCAACCAAAGGCCTAAGGTACACGTCAATGTCATTCCCGGGTTGCTTCGGGCCTTGGATGAGCACTGGCATCATAATAAACTTCCTCTTCATGCACAACCAAGGAGGAAGGTTATAGATACATAGAGTCACAGGCCACGTGCTATGACTACAGCTCTGCTCTCCAAAAGGATTCATGCCATCTGTACTTAGGCCAAATCTTAAGTTCCTTGCGTCATCTGCGAAGTTCGGGAACTCTCTCTCGATTTTTCTCCACTGTGACCCATCAGCGGGGTGTCTCAACATCGCGTCTTTCTTACGATCTTCTTTGTGCCATCGCAACAACCTGGCATGCTCTTTGTTTCGAAACAAACGTTTCAACCGTGGTATTATAGGAGCATACCACATAACCTTGGCAGGAACCCTTTTTCTCGGGCGCTCGCCCTCAACATCACCAGGGTCATCTCGTCTGATCTTGTACCGCAATGCAGTGCAGACCGGGCATGCATCCAAATTCTCGTACTCCTCACCACGATAGAGGATGCAGTCATTAGGGCATGCATGTATCTTCTGCACATCTAATCCTAGAGGGCAGACAATCTTCTTCGCTTCGTATGTACTGGCGGGCAATTCGTTATGCTTTGGAAGGTCCTTCTTCATTATTTTCAGCAACTTTTCAAAACCTTTGTCGGTCAAACCGACCTCTGCCTTCCATTGCAGCAATTCCAGTGTGCTACCCAGTTTTTTCAGGCCATCTTCACAGTTTGGGTACAACGGTTTGTTGTGATCCTCTAACATGCGCGCGAATTTCGACCTCTCATTTTCTGTTCCGCAGTCTCTCCGTGCATCAGCAATGGCACGACCAAGATCATCAGTCGGCTCATCTAGATCTTCAGCTTCCCCCGTTGCAGTATCACCGTATTCAGGGTACATAGAAGAGTTGTAATCATCATCTTCTTCTTCATTTTCTTCCATCATAACCCCTGTTTCTCCGTGCTTGGTCCAGCAATTATAGCTGGGCATGAAACCGTGCCGAAGCAGGTGGGTGTGAAGGATTCTGGAGGAAGAGTAATCCTTCTTATTCTGACAGACAACACATGGACAACACATAAAACCATTCTATTTGTTTGTCTCGGCCGCAGCGATAAAACTACCAAGTCCCGTAATGAACTCGCCAGTTCGTCGGTCACCGTACATCCATTGCCGATTCATCGAGCACCTTATATATTTCGAGTTATATATTGCCGACTCATCTACATTATATGAGTATATTATATTACACACAACATCATGAATAGAAGTTCATCACATTAAAACCTTCCGCAGAGTACTGACCAAATGTAATACATAGTCCTAATGATGAAAACATACAGTGAAATTAACATACAAACTATCTAATGCATTTAAATGCAACAACAAATGCGATCAAAATCGCAACTAAGGTAACAATTGATCCGACGGCATAATGATACCAAGCCTCATTTTTTATGGCATCTTTTCTAATGTTTCTAATCTTCTTACGCATTGCATCAATCTCGATCTTGTGATCATCGACGACATCGGCAACATACAGCTCCAATTTCATCTTCTCTTCTTCAATTTTTTTGATTTTTTCTTTCAAATCATCGTTTTCTCTTTCAACTAAATTTAACCTCTCGACACGAGGGTCGGTCGGAATTTCAGGTTCATATATGTCCTAGATCAAAATATCTATGTCAAATGTTTGGTCGGCATAATTGTTAAAATAAAGAAATTAAAAACATAGTTATAAAAGATAATATACCACATCCGAATCATAGACCGGACGAGGGCCGACGGGGACGGATATCAAAACCATGACACTATACATATAAAAAACAATTATACAAATAAGAAAAATTATACAGGTAACAATGTAAATCATATAAGTAAGAATAAGAAGCTCACGAAGGTGGTGTCGGCGACGGGGCGCCCGGCGCGGGCGATCGACAACAGTGAGGACAAGGACACGAATGGGACGGCACTAATTAAAAACAACAAATCATACTTTAATTTGAAATCAAATTGCATATAAAAAAATAAACTAGCAATAAGTCAACTAGCCTAGAATTTGAGCAATTCTAACTTAGGCATTTCATCAAACACCTAGCATGCAACACCAATGAAATGAGGAGCAAAAATAGCGATAGAGATGAATCCGAGCTCCGAGAGGATAAGGTTTCTAACCTATTAGAAGCCTTGGGTGGATGGGGCAAACTTAATGTGGACAAATGGTGGAAAAAAATATGGATCAAATGGAGCTTTGTGAGGAGCTTGAGAAGAAAAATGGTGATGAACTCGAGCTCCTCGGGCAGGAAGAAGGTGATATAGTGAGAAAACACCTTTTGTCCCGGTTCGTATTACAAACCGGGACTAAAGGTAAGCCCTTTGTCCCGGTCTATAACACGAACCGGGACAAAAGGTTCCCGCGTCGGACCCCACCTCGGGGGCTGTCGGGTGCGGACCTTTTGTCCCGGTTCGTACCACGAACCGGGACAAAAGGGTCCCAAAGAACCGGGACGGATGCCTCCCGGTCCCCGCGCGTCCTCCGAGCCGCACGAACCGGGACGAAAGGATCCTTTAGTCCCGGTTCGTGCCGTGACCGGGACTAAAGCCTCCCAGTGTCCAAAACGGAAGGCTTGTTTTCTACTAGGCACAGGAGTTCACTGATACAACCACTTTCAACATAAGATTACATCAAGCAAGTTTACACACAGCCACTAGCAGCGACAGGCACATCAAAACCACAAAAAAACCCGCAGGTTACACCTATAGCTACAATGTTTCCAATCTGCCTACTATTCCTTGTGATGATTTGGACACTTGTAGAAGCATTTGCCTGGGTTCTTGATGGTATCGCTCTTCAGCTTCAGCACAGGAAGGAAGCATTGTGGGCAATCGATGATGGGGAGCTGCTTTCAGCCGTCGCCTTTGTCGCCGTTGCGTCCACCATCGACGCCCTTGTCGTTGCTCGAATAAGCAAACGAGGAGCTCCATCCAGCACCACATCTCCGAGCCACAGCACGACTCCAGGGAGCCGGTGGAGCAGCGGAACAGGGGAGGGAAGAAAAGGGGACGGCCCAGTCAGCTTGGGTAGGCAGATCGGGGGAGAGGAGGGGCGACGGGTGTGGGAAGCAGAGGGCGGCGACGCTTTGGAGCGGGGGCGCAGGCGAGGAAGGGCAGCGGCGACGGGCGCGCCGGCGAGGAAGGGCGGCAGCGGCGGCGCCCTGCCTGCTAGCTAGGGTTCGTGACGGGCAGAGGAGAAGCACGAGAGTGAGAGAAGAGATGAGCAGAGCTGGTCTTTTCTTCCTTTTAGTTAGGGGCGAAATCATCCGAGATAGAATACGTATCCAGTTTTCGTATCAAAATGGAGTACAAATGAATAGAATGGCATATGTAAAAGTATGAGAGAGTTGGAGTGGCATTTTTTGAAAGTTACAAATTGAAGTAGCATTTTTCGATTTCGTATGAATTGGAGTGGCATATATCTAATTAACCCTATAATGAAATATCTCTATGATAGTGGCGCATGTGACCATTCAAGCATACAAAGGACATGTCAGTGCATCAAGGCACAGTTTGATTGGACCGATATGAAGGCGTAAGTGACTCACTTTATCCAAGAATGCACAGTCTGTCAGCAAACGAAGACAAATCACCGTTATTTGTCAGTTCTCCTACAACCGCTTTCCGTCCCTAAGCACGCATAGTCATTGGTGTCCTAATGGTGATCATAGGTAAGATCTCTAAGTATGCACATTGCATTCGTCTAGCTCATCCATTCACAACACCCAAGTGGCTAAAGCTTTCGTTGGTACAATCAACAAGCATGGTTAAGGTGAGGGGCGATATGGCTTCGATCACATTACTTTGTGGCAGTCTCTTTAAACATTTTAAGGTGGGAGGCTACCGCCTCGGCTGACTATTTGGACCCCTTGAATTGTTTGCCACCCTTGATGGTGGTGAAAAAATAAAATTCAAGAGAAGAGTATACTTACAGAATTATTTGGACCCCTTGAATTGTATGAATTTCTGAAGCATCCCAAGCACATATGTTCTCGTTTTTCTCAAAGAAATTTACTCCAAGTTGCCTATTTCTATGGTTTAGTATGATTTTTTTAGAAAATATAGCACATCTAGATACTGTTCCCTATGCTCATATACGAGTGCCCATTCTTTGTGGTAGTATTAGTGACACGAGCATGGGACGGTAAGTAATAAGAGAGGGAGAGATAAGCATACAAAGTTGGCAGCATGGTTAATTGTACTCGACGGAGTAAGTTAAATACAGGTTTGCAAATATTTTCACTAAAGCCTCATAGGTCATAAAGTTCGCCTAGCTAATTAAAGCCTAACAACTAAGAAGCATTTCTTCGATGATTTATACAAGATAAAGGAAGCTCCACGCTCTCACACATAGCCGCATGGCGAGAAACCAATTCTCTGGGGCGATATGTATTCTGGACAAATGTCGCGTAGGGTATGGTCCCACACGTGTCTCTGTGATCATCCGCCCATATACTCGGTCAACCATTTGTCCATGGTAGCCGCATCTTTCTTTGCCTTTGTGAAAGAGTCAATGTACAAGGCTGCCATGAGGTTTCCTTGTGGTGAGGGAGTATAATCTAGGAGAAAAATATAAGTCATGGCAACAAAGATTTTGTGCGCTTTATATTCTTGATGCATCCCAAACCCATGTATTAGAGTTTTTTAAGGAGAGATTGTATGGTGTCAAATGGCCTCTCTATTAGCACTACTTTTCATGTGCTATGTTTCTATATTTTGGGAGGTGTTCCGGCAACTATAGTGCTTAAAAACTTGGCAACGAAATTATACACTATGCTCATATACATGTGTTACTTTCTCGCTAGATATACATATATATACAACATCCCCACAATAATGATCATGTACTTGTGTAGTTGTAAATCTTCAACAACCAAATTAAGTGATCGTGTACTTGGATCTACGTCTGGCTACTATTACCTATTTCAAGATTGGATTAGAACCACCGGTAATTAGCTATTGCAAGCATCTCTAAATTACTTATTATATGCAGCTTGACTAGCACTAGCTACACTTTGTTCAACATATGCTATTCAAGATTGTTGTTGCATATTTTGACTTGTAAGCAAGCACACCTGATGCAGAAGTGTAATTTCGATGATTGGATCTGGCGATGTCCATAGGTAATGGGACAGAAATCTGGGCAACATGTTTGCTGTTATAGCTATAGATTGTTGATAATTGGATGTGATCATGTTCTTCCCTGAAGATTTCTTCTGCTGCTGCAATGACGAATTTACACCAAATATTGATTTCTTTCTTTTTTTTTTTTTTGCTTAACTTGATCCTCGAATTTTTTGAGGAGCCTGAATGATGACTGTTCTAGAACTATCTGGATTAGAATTCTTATATGGCTAGAACTATCAGGTTCTTGTGTCTTTCTGTGGCTGTGCAATTGTCTGGCAACCAGGCCAAAGCACGAAACAATTTGGCACACTCTGTTTTTTACTGTAAAATGATGTTTATCTCGTAGTACAACCTGACAGTCAAATTTTGTTTGCTTACTCTGGTTGTGTTCGGATTCAATCCCATTGCGTGATAGTAGAACGATGCAATTGATTGTGTATATTGCAACCGATTTAGCAACCAATTCCACAACTTTTCTAATTTGTTTTTCAACTGACAGATATATTCTTTTGACTCTCTGAATTGAAGCAGATAAGTCTTGAAGAACAAATTAAATTTTACCAACTGTACTAAAAAACTATTTATCGATATATAATGAAAGTATATTTAATGTTGCATCTAATAAGACCAATTTGACATTGTGGAGGTTGATGTTTTCTCTCGGTGGTGTCCTAATGGTGATCATAGCCTCATAGGTAAGATCTCTAAGTATGCACATTGCATTCATCTAGCTGACCCATTCACAACACCCGAGTGGCTAAAGCTTTTGTTGGTACAATCAACAAGCATGGTTAAGGTGAGGGCAGATATGGCTTCGAGCACATTCCATTGTTGCGGTCTCTTTAAACATTTTAAGGCTGGAGGCTACCGCCTCAGCGGACTATGTGATTGAGCTTAGAGCAGAGACCAAAACATTGTTCCCATTGGGTGCCACCCTTGATGGTGGTGAAAAAATAAAATTCAAGAGAAGAATATACTTAAAGAATTATTTGGACCCCTTGAATTGTATGAATTTCTGAAGCATCTAAAGCCCATATGTTCTAGTTTTTTCTCAAAGAAATTTACTCCAAGTTGCCTATTTCTATGGATTAGTATGGTTTTTGGCAAATATAGCACATCTAGATACAATTCTCTATGCTCGTATATGAGTGCCCATCTGATGCAATATATATATCCGGATCCCGTGAAACTATGATCATGTACTTGTATGGTTGTAAATATGCAACAACCATATTTAAGTGGCCATGAAGGATATATTTTCTTCAGTCACTTGCATCATGCTACACTTAGCTAAGTGTAACTTACTAGAAGAGCTAGCCAATGTCATTCGTCAAATCACAATGATTGGATTGTATAGCCTGTCTCGTATTGAAGCTAGTTATCTCTTCTAATATATTTGGTCGATCACTCCTAGGACATCCTAATCTAAAGTACTGTTCCGATATTCAATCGAGACTGGGTGCCACACCCACGAGGTTATGAGATTAATCTCTCCATAGACGGCACGCTGAATAAGTGGTGGAGAAATCTAGGATCGACGTGGTGAGATTAACAAAAAAATTACCACGTAGAAAATATTGATCATTATGAATTTTGTCGTATTGATTAGACCCTCCTAGATTTAAATACATGGAGGGAGATAGGCTTAGGGTACAAGATGCATTGAAATCAACAAATCCAAATGATATGATTTTTTTCTATGGGTCAAAATTGAAATTATGTTTTCAATGCCACCATGCTCATAATGGTTAGACAAGTAGATAATATTTTGTGAATTATTTGCTTATATTGGTTTACTTTTTATTGTTGTGACTGAAGATTTTTTCCGAAATCGAGAATAAAAGGGTACTCCGAAGGGTCAAACAAGCACACACTTTGACCACACTCTAAGGCATGTATCGTGTGGTTGTAAGCGGGCCGTAAGTACGTAGGGGCTGACCACTAACACCAACGGCTCAGGCACTCCCTATCTGTGGGCAGCAGCCAAGGCCACCGAGGCCCATCCATGTATGTCACGTATCACTCCCTAGAAAGAAAAACACAAATGAAAAAAATGTGAAATTCATACCGGGTCCCGACCTCACACGCTCCTGGTATATTAAAAAACTTAAAAAAAAGTAAACATTTAAAAAATTTGGAAAATAATTGGAGACAAACATATATATACGAGTTTTCAACACATGGTGCAAAATTTCAGAATGTAATGACCTTATTTATGCTATGTGAGGAAAAAAGAGTGCCAAAATGAGATCTAAGAAATACATTTTTGAAAACACTGATTTTTTTCTCCAACACCAACAAGCTGAGGTACAACACAGCTGTGGCATGTGCTCCGAGCTCACAGACCACTATGCAATCTAAACCGGCCATTCGCCTGCCCTCCACGTGTTTGCATTAATAATTAATTTGGGTGTCCTAACCCTAGACGCCACGTGATTGACAAGAATAGTTCTGGTGTCCTAACCCCAGATGCCAAGGAATTTGGGTCAACAACCCTTCTAATCCAACTTCGCCGGACTTGCAAGTGAGTCGGAATTTACTTATGTTGTAATGGTCTTGTAGATCCAACTTTAGTCTTTGTGCCTCAAAGTTATTGCCACTGCTAGGCTAAGCACCACCAAAAGGGAAAATGCAAAAGCACATATGTCCCTCCAATATCTAAACTCCCTAGAATTGCTGCCTGTGGTTCATTCAGGCTATGGTCCCACAAATCAGTAACTCAAGTTGTTGTTTTCCTTTTTTGCTGTTACGTGTGTTCTGTTCGTGGGGCGTGGTGTGTGTGGTCCTGCCTGTCGGTGTTGCTACACGTGTGCGTGTACGGGGCCTTTTTGTGTCTCTTCTTTCCGCGGCGTCTGGAGTCGGTTTGGCCACTGGGGGCCGGGAGGCGTAGGTTCGATGCGTGTATCTTCATCTCTTTTCTTTAGTTCGATTCCAGACCGGCTTCCTCTCTTCTCTGTTCTTCTATTCGCCTGGTGCCTCGCTCTTGCTACGCTCTTGGATTTTTCGTGTTTATTTCATTTGTGGATTCGTTGTGTTCTTCTTCTTAAATCTCACGATATTTTTTCTGCAGGTCTAGATTGTTGTTCCGTGAATTTGGAGCCTCCTGGGCGGTTCGGATCTACCCGGGCGGCGGCTGTACCGGCGGTTGCACTCCTTGCATCCACCCTTTTTCATTGTGGGGTCCGGCTGCAGTCTCCATGCGTATCTCTCCTCTCCCACCGGCGCTACTCCATCAAAGCACTGACACCATGATGGCGCCGCACATCGTTGTCCTGCCCTTCCCCTCCCTTTCCCATGCCGTCGTGCTCCTCTCCTTCGTGCGCTCCCTCGCCGCCGCGGCGCCAGCCGGGGCCACCCTCTCGTTTCTCACCACCGTCGACTCCGTCACATTGCAAACTCTACGACACAAAACTCATATAGCAACTCATATATGAGAAAGATACAAAAATACACACAAAAGGGATCACAGATCCATCAGTACATCAAGCGGAAGCGAAGTAGCATTGTCTAATACAACAAGATCCAAATACATGGCCTAAGAGGCCTACAATAACCATAACCCAAGCCAGCTTGTTCCACGGTCCCAAGCTGCCACCTGGGAACCCCGAACTACTAGTCGACGTCCACGAAGAACCCACCTAGCTGCTCGGTGTCCTCCTCCTCTGAAACAAAGTAATAAAGGCAGCAAAGAGAGACTGAGTACAACGTACTCGCAAGTTTAGTAGGGCGATATAGGCCCAATGCTGACGGAGGCTCTAAAGTTGTATGTAGCTAGTTTGCATAAAGCCAGTTTTCATTTAAAAAGGTAAATAATGACACATGGCACCGACTACTCTGAATATTTTTCATAAAAGGGGTAAGAGAGTAACTTTCATCTTGGTTCTCATTGAACCATCTTGTAGCCAAACCTCTCATCTCCACCAAAGGCACTCCCTCGAATCACCCTCGAGGAAATGAACCTTTTTAAACACACGTTGAGTTGCAACCTTTAGCTGCCAAATTAATTAATTAAGGTTAAGGTTCTCTATGAGCTAATCCGCCTTTCCCAAGAGTTTGTCCATAACCGTGGACACGGCTTTTCGAAAAGATTTACCCTGCAGGGGTGTACTAATTTACCCATTGGTACCGTCCGACTCACCTGATTGGCCCTCTTCCGGGGAAGGCCGGGGTAAGCGGGCGCGGTTAAACCTTTACCTCGCATGAGACTATCCAAGAGTCATCTGTGGCGACAGGGCAAGTTTACCCAGCCTATTTCAGCCCCTGCCCCCATCGCCACGCCCTAAACACAAATCCTCCGCAACATTTCTTTTCCACTCACACGCAAATGGAAAATCGAACTAGAGGACCTTTGGATACGCCCCCGCACAAGTTATTCAGTTAGTAAGGCAACCCATACACCCACCAATGTCAGCACGCTCGGTTCTTGGTTCTAGCTAAAAGCACTCTCATCCTAGACGGCAAGAATGAGGCAAAACACCATCCCCGATGGCAACTCATCCAAGCCTTTTAGCAATTTAATTATACACCACAAGTAACCATCATGTCCGAACATTCCATCATCAATCATCAATATGGAATTTAATCAACGGACATGAAGCATTTGACTAAGCATGGCTAAGCATAGCTAAGCATATAAACAACAATTATATTTTTGCGTACGGCCAACACATCAACCTAGGGTTTATAGGAGGGGTAACATGTCATGGTTCAGGGAATAAACATGCATTCTTAGGATCCTCTAAAATTGACCAAAATTGATATTAGAATCGCAGCAATAATATGTGGATAAAATAAGTTAATAAACAATAGGATTCTAGATGCCAAGAAGGTTAGGTTATCTCTTGCCTTGCTGCCTGGGCGTGTAGTACGGCTCGTCGAGGTAGGTAGGGGTGACCTCAACTTCGGAATCTATCGGTACCCAAAATAATAACAAAGGAACAAAATAATCACACGAAGGAGAGGTGCAATGCACAATCACATGATGACATGACAAGTTGATGCGTTGATATCATCATATAATTTAGATAGCAATATTAAATGGAGTGCCAAATAATTAGTGCAATATTGGAAAACAACCCCATATTTAACTTAGTGACCACATTGCTTATAATTATAATTACTAAGAATGTGCTCAATATGCATGAACATGACATGATTAAGTAGGTTTTGTTCTTCCGATCATTTTGGTACCTTATTTGTAATTTTCCGAGTATCGATGATTAAATCGTGAATTAAATAAGTAATTGAATTTAATTCTTTTAATCAGTTAAAGAATAACATCAAATAAATATTTGTGATCATGATGGGATATTAGCATGGTTTGATTGCATTTGAAGTGTTGATCGCATTGATATTTTATTCATAATTTTGGTTAATTAATTAACAAGTTAGGATTTTCCCAAATTAGGTATTATTTATACCATTTTAGGAATTCCTAAATAAACAGCAAGAATATAAACTCAAAAGATCATTACAATGATTCTAAAGTGTAGATTTTGTTTTGCTGATCAATTTGATATTTTATTTGCAAAATTTGAAGCATTATTTCAATAGTTATCAAATGTTTTAAATCATTTTATTTCTTAAAAAGAAAAACCCTTTTTCAGACGGGCCGACCTCAAGGCCGGGCAGTGACCCGAGGGTTCTGGCCTTTGGCCGGCCCAGGCTGGGCAGATGGGCCGTGGGTGGCCGAAGCGGCCAGCCTCGTGCCGGCCCAAACCGAGGCCAGGCCGGGCAAGCGGTCTCGCGCGTGGCGGCATGCGTTGACGACGGTGACGACGACGGCGACCACGATTCTGCAACGAGGAGAGGAGAGGGAAAGCGGGAGAGAGCCAGAGCGGGCGAGGGGCTTACCCGTGACACGGGGTGAGCTCGGCGGACACGGGGTGGACGGGAAGATCGCCAGAATCGATCTCGCAGGGCTCGGCCGGGGCGAGGGAGTCGAGGACGAAGACGACGAACCGGGCGACCCCGGCTCGATTCCGTTGGTGAGAAGGGAGAGGGGGACGCGGCGAAGGAGAGGGAGGTCGACTCGCTCTGGGGAGGCTCCGAAGGGCGGCAATTCGACGACGATGGCGACTTCTCCACGGTGGCAGCACGCGGAAGCTCGGGTTGCTCTCGATCCGGAAAAAGGTGAGGGATGAGGAGGAGAGAGTGAGGGGAGCAGGTGGCGACTGTCGGGGCCTCCTTTTCCACGCGCTAGGGCACGGTCTTGAGCGGCATGGGAGCGGAGAGAGGAGGCAGAGCAACACGGGCACTCCCCTGTGGCGATAGTGAGGAGGGAGAAGAACCTTTAGCGAAAACCCCCCTGGTGCCAATTCTTTTAATTACAGAAAGATCAGTGTCGTTTTTAGGGATTTAATTAGGGCACCTAAATACTTTTATAAAAATCTACAAAAATTCATTTGGGCTCCACATGTCATGAGGAAGCTCCACAAAAATTTGTGCCCCAAATTAAAATGTTTTGAGCAACATTCCTTCACGGGTTTTAATTTTGGGTCATTTTGATAATTTCCAAATTGTATTTATTTGGAGCACTTGAACATATTCAAAAATAATGAAATTATTCATGGAGGCTCATAATATATTAATGAAGTTCCACATACTTTTATTTAGAATTTTTGGAAAGTTCAACTTGGTTTCCAAAAATAGAATTTGAATTGAACCAAATTGAATTCTCAAATTTATTTATTTGCTTGTTAAGAATTTAGCTCTTGACAATTATTTATAAAATATATCCTTGAGTTTCCTGGACAAATTGGAGACTCAAGAACAATTGGTTTTGCCAAATTGAGTAAAGTCTTTGGTTTGAAATTTTGGGAAGGTTTTGTTTCCCTTTTTATTGTTTTCCTATTGTTGCTTTATTCAACTTAATAAATTTTAAAATAAGTATGCCATGATGCAATGCAAAGAAAAAAGTGAAAATTTGGACATATTTTAAGAAAAACGCTTGAATTAGGCCGACCTACGCGAGCGATCTGTAGGTCGCCGCGCTCGCTTCCGCAGTTCTGCGTGCTATCGCGTGTCCATCCGCGCGCGTGACCAGCATGTGCTGTTCACCTTTGTTTCCGTCCGTCTTTTCCGCGCGGACGTTACAAACTTGGTTGTTGCATGCAGGCAACGGGAGTAGTTCTCAACTACTCGCTAGATTAGCTTCTCATTATCCAAAAAATACAAAAGCTAGCTATTTTCTCTTGCCGTATGCGCACAGGTAGGTGCTAGCTAGCTAAATATTCTTACACACTAAGTAGTTTTTCTGGGTTTTGGTGTTGTGTGTATGCGTTGCCACTTCCAATTTCTTTTTCTTTTTTGTCTGGTCGCAAGTCAACGATGCCTACTTTTATTGACTGCACGCATTCACCGCAAGGTAGACCGAGCAATGCCGACATGGATGATGAAACAACAAAGTTTGTCTTGTCATTTTACCAATATTAAACATGTTTTTAAAATTTGTAACAAACTCGTACAAGTTTTGTTGTGAAACTGATGCGATTTGTTGCAATATTTTGTGAGCTTTTACTGGAAGGTGCCTTTTTCCTATTTTTCGATGTTGCATATGTGTTTCTAAATTGTAACAAACTCTTTTTTTTTGCGAAATCATAAACCAAATGTTGTAAGGTTTCTATGAGTTGCTACAAATTTGTGTGTTTCTCGATTTTGTTTTATATTTTTTTACCAATATATGCATACATGATTTTTTTGTTGCTACCATTTGCGATATTTATTGTAATAGTGGGTGATTTTTGTTGTAAATGAATCTACAACAAATTTTATGTTGCTATGGCCACTTTTTATTAATGCAAACAATTTTTTTTGTTGTAATCGACTGTGATTTTTGTTGTAATAATGGGTGATTTTTGTTGAAATGAATATACAACAAATTTTGTTGCTAGGGCCATTTCTTATTGATGTAAAAAATGTTTTTTTATTGTAATTGTGTGTAATTTTTGTTGAAAAAGTGAGTGATTTTTGTCGTAAATGAATCTGTAGCAAAATAATTGTTGTGTAACCTTTTTTTTTGTAACATCACTTTTAAGAAAAATGTTGGAACGATTTGTTGCAATACAATATTTTGCTGTACATGGGGCGAAATTTTTTGTTGTATCCTGAGGCGTTTGTTGTAATACTCAGCAGTAAAATTACCATAGTGGCATTTCTGCTGTAAATATCAAAAAGATTAGGGGCAACGCATATACCTTTCCGGCTAAGAGGATCTGCTCTGTACTGCGGGGTATATTTTCAAAAAAACTGAGGGGCTAAATTAAACCCGCGTTGCCACTGATTTTTGGACGTACGATCATGATCCGACGGTTCTGGAGGGGACCTAAATTTGTTCTTTCTCTAGGGGGACCTACGCCTAGCGTTGCCCATATTTAAGGTACAAATTGGGGCCGTTACACTTGTGCTATTGCATCTTTTAGTTTTTTTACGAATCTTGTAATTCTTTTCTTCCATTTTCCCTTTGGAACAATCAGCCCTGTGTCTGGGTGCAACACTGCCCCATGCACGACATACAGAACTTGGACCTATCGAGCAGTCTCTGTCTCTGGAGTGATCCCTTTTTGATGCAGTTCGTTTTCAAAGGCTTCCCACTTAGGCAAGGCGGTCTAGTAGCCACCTGACCCCAAAGTATGGTGATATTTCTTCTTCTTAGCATTCAACTTATTTTGGGCCGATCGGGCCATAGCGACGGCCGATTTCTTATACGCCACAAATTCAGGCCACGCATCTTTTATCTTCTCTAATGTCCAGTGAAATCTGGAGTTACTTTCTCATATTTTCTTCACAATCCTTTCTTCCAGTTGTTGAATTGTTGGGCCATCCTCAACGCAACCGGAAGTAATTGTGTCATAATCACGTGGCAGTCATGAGACTTCAGGTTTTGGAAGTTTTCTTTGCCATGTTATTATTATTACCTTTATATTCGACGAGTAGCCAGACGGGACCTTGATAGTGCTCAGGACTTGAAAAAAGATCTCCTTCTCTTCTTGGTAAGAGCGTAGCTGGTAGTACCTTGATACTTCCCTGGATTCAGGTTGTCTATTCAAGCGTATGTTGCTGGTCCTGCGTGCATCCGCTTTATCTTTCGTCTTCCCATACACGCCTAAGAAGTTTAGCAGGTTCACACAAGATTTTCATCACGTGCACCACGTCGATTGCAGAGCGAACCTCTAGTATTTTCCAATAGGGTAAATCCCAAAATATAGATTTCTTTTTCCACAAGGGTACGTGCTGTTAGCGTCTTTTTCGGAACAGATAGACTGCCATGACCTTTTAAAGATTACTTCTAAATCCTTTACCATGCCATATATAACATCACCATCAGGACGTGTAGGCTTCGTCCGGTTATCTGCCTCACCTTTGAAAGCTTGTCACTGTTTCTTACGTGATGCCTGTTTGGAAGAAATCGACGATGCCCCAAGGTACGCATTCTTGTTACCTAATATATACTGTCAGTCTTACCTAAACAGTGCGTGCATGCATTGTATCCCTGTTCGAATTCGACTGTCTGAAATGTTACTAAGAGCGGCCAATCATTGATGGTTACAAACAGAATGCTCGTAGGTCAAATTCTCCTGTTTGTACTCATCCCACACACTAAACCTTCGTCAGACCACAGATTAAAAGTTCGTCAACTAATGGCCTCAGATACACATCAATATCGTTGCCCGGGTTGCTTTAGGGCCTTGGTAAGCACTGGCATCAGAATATACTTTTGCTTCATGCACAACCAAGTAGCAAGGTTATAGATACATAGAGTCACGGACCAGGGTGCTATGACTGCTTCTCTGCTCCCCAAACGGATTCAATCCATCTGTACTTAGACCAAACCTTAAGTTCCTTGCGTCAGCAGCAAAATCCCCAAATTCACTCTCGATTTTCTCCACTGCGACCCATCAGCGGGGTGTCTCAGCATCTCGTCTTCCTTACGGTCTTCTTTGTGCCATCGCAACAACTTGGCATGCTCTTTGTTTCGGAACAAACGTTTCAACCATGGTATTATAGGAGCATACCACATCACCTTGGCAGGAACCCTCTTCCTGGGGCTCGGCACGCGCCCTCAACATCACTTGGGTCATCTCGTCCGATCTTATACCGCAATGCACCGCATATTGGGCATGTATTCAAATTCTCGTACTTCTCACTCCTGCGTAGAGGATGCAGTCATTGATGCATGCATGTATCTTCTGCACCTCTAATCCTAGAGGGCAGACAATCTTCTTTGCTTCATACGTATTGTGGCGCAATTCATTATTCCTTGAAAGACTCTTCTTAAATATTTGTAGCAACTATTGAAATGCCTTGTCAGATATTCAATTCTTGCCTTCCACTGCCAGCAATTCCAGGGTGGTACCCAGCTTTTTCTGGCCATCTTCACAATTTGGGTACAACAATTTTTTGTGATCCTTAACATGCGCTTCAACTTCAACCACTCGTTTCACTTCCGCAGATTATCTGTTCATCAAGAATGACCCGACGAAGATCACCATCGGACTGATCATCAACAATGAGCTCATACTCAGGTTTCTCTTTCCCCCATTGTAGTACCACCGTGTTCAGAGAACACAGGATAGTTGTCATCATCCTCTTCTTCATTGTCTTCATTATAACCCCTCTTTCTCCATTGCTTGGTTCAACAAAAATAATTGGACATGAAGCCTTCTCGCAACAGGTGGGAGTGTATGGTTCTTGCGCAAGGGTAATTTCTCTTATTCCGACAGTCACCGCATGGACAAAACATAAAACCATTCTTCTTGTTTAACTTAGCCACTTGGAGAAAATTATGCATGCCATAATGAACTCGGCACAGCGTCGGTCACCGTACATCCATTCTCGGCTCATCTGCATTATATAAATATATCAAAAACCATTACACCATAGCTATATCATGAATAGAGATACGTGACCAAATTCATTAATACAAGTTCACCACATTTAAACAAAAGTAGAGTAGTGAACAAATCTATACATAGTTCTCATAAACATTCAATAATTGAAACTAACATAAAACTAGCTAAAGAATTTAATCCAACGACAAATGAGATCCAAATCGCAACTAAGTTAATTATTGAACCAACAGCATAATGATACCAAGCCTCTTGACTAATGACAAATTTTCTAATCTTTTTAAGCTTCAAGCGCATTGCATTCATCTTGATCTCGTGATCCAAGCGCATTGCCTCCATCTTGACCTCGTTATCATCGACGACGTCGGCAATCTTGAACTCCCATTTCATCTTCTCTTCGAGACGAAGATCTTCACTTTTTTAATTTACTTTCAAATCATTGTTTTCTTTTACAAAAAACTCGACAATAGGGTCGGTTGGAATTTCCGGTTCAACTACCTCCTAGATAAAAATATATGTAAGTCAAGTTGGTCGGCATAATTGTTACGAACACAAAATTAAACAAATATATAGTTATAACAAACAATCGTACCACATCCGAATAATAGAGCGTACGAGAGCCGGTGTGGACAGATGTCAAAACCATGACACTATATATAACAAACAATTATACAAATAAGAAAATTATACAAGTAATAATTATGCATCTAGATCATACAACTAAGATTTTTTAAATAAAAGATAAAAATAAGAGGCTCACCGAGGTGGTGTCGGTGATGGGGCGGCGCGGGCGATTGACGGCGGTGAGGAAGGGGACGAGACGACACTATAAAAAAACCATAAATTATACTTTAGTTTGAGCTCAAAATGCATATAAAACAAATGAAATCCCTAACTTAGGCATTTCATCAAACACCTTGCTAGCACTACAAATCAAACTAGGTAAACTAGCAAAAAAATGAGCTAAACTTGAAATGCCGGAAGAGAAGATGAAGTTGCTAACCCTTGTATATGTAGGTGCCACCAATCTTGACAAATGTTGGAGAAAAATGGGGTGAACTAGAGCTTGGGAGAGCCAAGAGAGAGAAAAAATGGAGTTGTGTTCGAGCTGAAAAATGGATCTGTGCTCGGGGTGGAAGAAGGTAATAAGGGAAACCTTTAGTACCGGTTTGTAATACCAACTGGTACTAAATATGGGCCTTTAGTACCGGTTGGTAATAGAAACCAGTACTAAAGGGTCTCGCCGTGGGGCCACCAACGGCAGCCGCCTATGCCAACCTTTAGTACCGGTTCGTATTACTAACCGGTACTAAAGGTACTAAAGATCGGCCTTTAGTACCGGTTGTTAATACGAACCGGTACTAAAGGGTCTCGCCGTGGGGCCCCGGCCGGCTCGCATTTGGAACCGGTACTAGTGCCCCCTTTAGTACCGGTTCGTGTTCAACCGGTACAAAAGGGGGCGCACGGATGCTCTGTTTTCTACTAGTGCTGTTCCCTGGGTCTGCAATATGATTATCATGATAATCTGTACATACCAGCATACCAGTGTAGTGCTTCTAATTGTAGGTAACAACTTCAATTGTCATAGCCTGTAGGTTCTCTTGAATATATATACTGAGCCAATGTCCAACTGACCAAGGGGTGTGCTTGGGTGCTGTGATATTATGGATTTTTATTTCTTTGATATCATGAATGTCCTAGGTTTCTTTTAGCTCTTGCATATATAAGCTATTAGATAACTCTGATATGGTTGTGATTTCCATAACTATGATTCCACCGTTGAGCGAACTAATGGTTTGTCTTTCAAGACATTCTTTGTACAGTGTAGTATCCGTATCTTCAGCCATTCATGCGACTGAAATTACAAACTAGAGCATCTATACAACTTGTCTGTCAAGCAGTAGTCACAATGGTTGTCAAACTAGTCATTCAGCCATGATGAACATGTTTTTCTCTTGCTTATCTTATTTCTTTCTCATGTAAAGCCCCAGAATTACTATTTTATGGCGTATATGAAGAAATTCTTAGCCAGGTATTCTCACAAGCACAATGAAAGCACAAATTGGTGTTTTCGTCCATGGCAAATCTACACAACCTGACAATTTCATGTTATGTGCATAGATGACCGGTGCTTTGGTCACTAAGCTATGTAATTAGCCGGGGCGCTGACTTTTAAAATATCAGTACTACTGGAAGTAATTATTCTATAAAGTAATATATAGGTCCAGGTTTTTAAATTCTCTGAATGTAACACTGTATTTGTGGAGCTTGTAGTGAGTTCTGATAAGAATGCATGGTGGATACATTGCTTGCTGATGGTTGAGCCCTCGACTAATGTGCTGATCAGGTTCCTGAAAGTAACCCTCAAACGCTGTCTACCTGAAGCAAATATGGAAGCTCATTGTCTGGATGCATGAGCCCTCGACCACCTCTCGGAATGTACTTTTCACAATATTTTTCCTGTTAGAAAGAAACAAAAAAAAAGATCTCTAGCCTTAGGGAGTGTACATTTCTTGGTCACCAGCCGGTTAGGATTTATGTTTGTAAGTCAGTATGTGAGTATGGATATTGGCTTATTGTTTAGTCTTGGTAGTTCTGGACAGTGGCATGCAAGGTTCCACATGTTTCAGTAAATGTATTTTTTTTTTTTTACGTTATGCTAGTGTACCTTATCATTCATCTGCTGAAAATATGAATAAAAAATCTAATGGCGAGTCAGTGTTTACATTTTGCATAGTATGTGTAGTTACTAGGGAGTGTACACTTCTTGGTCACCCGCTGGTCAGGATTTGTGCTGTCAGTGTGAAGTTGGATTTTTGGATTATACTGTTTCTATCTTGGTCATTCTTGACAGTGGCATGCAAAGTTTTCCATTTCGGTAAAATTTAAAGGTTTTGTGACGTTATGCTAATGTACCTTATCATTTTTCTGTGAACATATGAATAAAAAATCTAATGCCACTTTAGTGTTTACAATTTGCATAATATATGTTGCATACTTATGGCTAATGGGCACTTCGCAGTAATTGTTTTTTCTTACTTGTTCTCGGTGGCAAGCGAGGTGGTCCTTATTTCATAATTCTAGAAATCTGAGATAACAATAATTCAATGTTTACAATTTTCGTTATAGTGAAGCTTTTCCAATTGTTATGCTCCACGGGGCGCAGGAAAGCGCGCCTACTCCTTCTAGTTCAGTTGCATCTCAGAACTTTTTCTAGTTGCAAGAAGGTTGACAACTGAGAAAAATACTTCGGACCATTAGATCTGCTTTGTGATTCGTGCTAGTCATAAATTGCAACATGATTTGCAACTAGAACTTAATAACAACACCCAGTGAAATTAACTTAATTCGCAGTCGACTGAGAATTAATCACATCCTACAAATAATATGTGAACAAAAACATTTTAAGAACATATAGACCCCCTTTGAGGGAGAACATAGAGATAATTTCAACAATCCCATGTTAGACACCAAAGTAAAAAAAAACAAAAGGATAAGGCAAATATACAAAATTAAGACCAAAATATAGGTAGGAAATTAT
>QRDG01001262.1:0-29904 GCA_012064385.1 Puccinellia tenuiflora
AGGTTTCAATCTTTAGTTTTTCTTCCCTAGCCTTGATAAGAGCATCGGTAATGTGTTTGCTAAAGGCAAGATTTATTCTACTAGCATCCGGTGTCTTAGCAAGTTTTTGTAGAAACTTAATGACTTCAGTAAGATTGCAATTATCAAAATCAATTTCTTCATCTTTAAATAAACTAGGAGGATCCTCTTTAGTGGTTTGGAAAGTATAAACTTTAACAGTTTTCCTATTCATTTCAGCAATCTAGCTTCTTCAGACTCTCTAGCCACCTAGCTTTCAAGAGAGCCATCATCCTTTCATTTTCATTAATTTGAAGAGAGATAGCATTTAATGATTAAGTATGTTTGTCTTGATTTGGAGTGGTTCTAATTTTCAAAATTTCAACATCATGAGCAAGAACGTCTACTTTAGAGACTAGACTATCCAGTTTTTCCAACTTCTCTTCAACAGTTTTGTTAAAAGCTTTTTGCGAAGTGATAAATTTCTTTAAAACATTTTCAAGATCAGAGGACACATTCTTATTAGGATTATAAGAATTACCGTAGGAATTAACATAAGAGTTGCCATTATTGGGAGGATGAGGCTTATAGTTGTTACTACCAAAATTATTTCGATAAGCATTATTGTTGAAGTTGTTTCTATTAAGAAAATTAACATCAACTTGATCCTTTTCTTGGCAATTAATGAAGAAAGTGGAATGTTATTAGGATCAATATTAGACTGATTGGTAGCAAGCATAGACATAATCATATCAACCTTATCACTCAAAGAGGAGATTTCCTCAACAGAATTTACCTCCTTACCACTTGGAGCTCGTTCGGTGTGCCATTGTGAATAATTTGTCATCATCTCATCCAAGAGTTTAGTTGCTGCACCTAATGTTGTGGACATGAAGGTGCCTCCCGCGGCCGAGTCCAAAAGGTTTCCTGAAGAAAAATTCAAACCTGCATAAAAAGTTTGGATGACCATCCACATAGTTAATCCATGCGTGGGACAATTCTTGGAGATACACACAATCACTTGGCCAAAGTAACTACGCACATCGGAGAGCACGCAAGAACATAAATTACTCATATAAGAATCATGCACAACCTGAACATAACTTCATAATCCATCGGATCCCAGCAAACACATCACATAGCATTACAATAATCGATCTTGATCATGTTAGGCAGCTCACAAGATCATAAGACATGAAGCACAAGAGAGAGAGACTACCAACTAGCTACTGCCATGGACCCGTAGTCCACGGTGAGACTACTCACAAATCATCCCGGAGGAAGGCATGGCGATGAAGAGCCCTCCGGGATCGATCTCCCCTCCGGCAGAGTGCCGGGATCAGCTTCAGATTGGACCCCGGACTAGGGTTTTCGGTGACGGCGCGTCGGGGTCGAGTTTCTGGAAAATAATGGCCGCCCCAACGTTTTTAGGTTAATTGTGATTTTATAGGCGTCGGAGGGGGCCGAGGAGGTGCCCACAGGGCAGGGGCAGGCCCCACCCGCGGGTCACCCTAGGGCCGCGGCTGCTACCTGCGTGTGCCTTGTGGGTCGCCTCCGAGGCTGCCATTCGGACTCCGTCTTCGTCTTGGCGAATAAAAAATCCTCAAAAATTTCCTGCGAATTCCGAGAATATTTGTAGAAGTAAATTTCTGAAACAGAAAGACAGCAAAAACTAGGAACTGGCACTGGGCATCTAGTCAATAAGTTAGTCCGACAAAATGCATATAAATGATACTAGCAAAATGCCCGTGCGATGCTACGGGCGACAGATGAAACTGACATGTTGGTTGATTTTCGCCATAGCCATACAACCTCACTTGTTTATATGTCAGCTCCTGATTTAGTAAATGTGCATGCTTCGCTACAGAACAACACACCACTTGCCATGAACCAGTGATGAATGAATCAAACAAACAAACAGGTAATCTGTCAATGAAACCTTTAATAGTGCCAAATGCGAGATCTATGCGATGGACAAAGCTAGCTGAGTTTTACATTGCACAAAAAATAATTAAAAATATTTGAGAAACTTGTGTAAAGTAGACAAATTAAGCTAGCTATAATCAACTTTGGAAGTAATGCTCTCATCACAAGCCTGAATATATAATTCGTTGGGAATGAATAGATTTTTTTTCGGTAGAAATGAATAGATGTTTGCTTCAAGAAAAGTAGACAACACCTTGCTAGCTCATAGTAGCATTCAGGTTAGAAATCACGTTTGTTGGACTGGAAGTTTGTACAGTACTCATTGCTTTACCTATAGGCAAAACACTCACATGCGTATGCTGAAAGAACTTGATAAAATTTTCTTGTTTAATTAAGCAGCCGTGTACTGGCCGGAGGAAGAGCTGATGGGAGCACGGGGTCGACTACAAGAAGAAGCAGTCACTGAGTCACTGATTCAGCCAGCAAGCACCACTTCAAACCGGAGGTCAACGACTTAGATATCCGGAAGGGTATGTGACGGCGGATCCGCACACCAGGAGGGCTGTGTACAGCGGAGCCAGCGTATGAAGTGGAGGAGCGCGACCGGATCTAGAGCTGGAGGCGAGGCGGCCTCGATGCGAACGGCGGCGCGGGGACGGCGATTGGATCGTTGCTGAAGACTGCTCACGTTGCACTCCTTGCCAAAAACGATCGATCTGCTGCTAGAGATGAGGAAGCACCACGTCCGTGTGTAGGGAGAGGCGAATCCGCCAGATCCACAGGATGCAGGTGGGATGAAGGGGATCGTGGGGGTCAAACTGTCAACGGGTGAAAAGAAGCAAACCGGTATGCCACTTAAAGAAGGACCGTGGGTTGATTTTAGTATTCCGGAGGGACTAAAATGTAAAATTGCCACGACGTACCATCACCACCTATTGCAATATTACAGTGTAGATAGATAGATAAATGACAGTAAAAACATGTGACAATATCACAAAACTAGCATGGATCACTCAAAAATTATAGATACGTTTGAGACGTATCAGAGTTAAACTTGGGGATGCTGATACGTGTCAAACATATCTATAATTGTTAATGTTCCATACTTGTTTTATATCAAATGCCACATGTGTTTATTATGTTTTATATCATTTTATGGATTTATTGGACTAACCTATTAATAATGGCAAAAGTGCACAATATTCTTGTTTTACACTTTGATGTTTAGGAATTACTTGGAAATTGACAAGAGTGCAAAAAAGAAAACCTTGTTGGAGTCGAATTGGACTTTTCTGAAATCTGTCTGATAATTATTTTCTAAGATGGCCCCGTAACGACCCGAAGACGACGTCAAATCAAACAAGCTTGGTCGCGAAAGTTATGGGGAATTTTCCGACAATCGATCCAGATATAAAATTCGGCCCAATCCGAGTCCGGACGGTCGAGATATCCCCGTTTTACTGAAACCCAAAAATCTGATAACGGGAATTCGGGAATCTATATAAAGAGAGTAAAGCTAGGTCATCAAGGACCACGAATTTTCCTCCTCCAAGGCAGCCGCCGTGAGGTGGAGACCCTCCTCCATACCAGCACCATCTCCAAGCTTTAAGGGGGGGCCAAGGGCCGCCGCCGCCGGGCTGGCGCCTCCTCTCCGGGCTGCACTTCTCCATCAAGCTCCTACTCACCATGGTCATGTGTGAGTAGTCTCCCTCGGGGCTGAGTCTTATACAAGTAGTTATGTGGTTATCTCTCTCTCGCACGATGTTATCCTTGTTATGATCATGAGCTTTGTTAGCATAGTTGAATACATGATGTTTCTCTACATGTAATGGATATGATTTTGCTCAAGTGGTGTCATCTAGTATAAGTTCAGGAGTCACTGTTATGATCACGGTATCTCGGTGACAGTGTGGGTGCCGTGTGTGACTGTAATGATAAAAGCTTAGAGGGATCTTTATCATGAGGTTGTTCTTTATCATTGTTGGATTGAATAGATCATGAGGTTTCTTGATGCTTGTGTTATTGAAGAAAGAGACTATTCAATAAATATGTTGTGGTGTTTGTTATTACTATCTTTGGATGCGGATAGTGACGGCATGAAGTGTTCATAGATGTGGAATACGAACTTCAAGGTGTGCTTTTCGCAGCCTTACGCAATTCTCATCCTATTTGATCCATGAAAGAATGATCTCCGAGTAACGTCTACCATGCATGTGTTTTTGTGGGAACTATCATGTGTTTATTTATGTTAATGATGTTGAGAGTAGTCACTAGTGAAAGTATGAAGCCTAAGCCTTGTTTCCAAGCATTGATACACCGTTTTTAGTCACTTTTGTCACTTATTTGCTTGCTGCCATTTTTATTACAGAATTACAAAATCACCTTTTACCATTCATATCACTTGTATTTTACTATCTTTTCGCCGAACTAGTGCACCTATACAATTAGCCATTGTATTAGGTGTGTTGGGGACACATGGCACTTCTTGTATCTTAATTGCAGGATTGCTTGAGAGAGGATACGTTCAACCTCTTCCTCCCGTGGATTCGATAAACTTTGGGTTACTCGCTTAAGGGAAATTTGCCGCTGTCCTACAAACCTATGCGCTTGGAGGCCCAACAAGTCTACAAGAATAGAAGCGTGTAGTAGACATCAAGCTCTTTGCTGGCACCGTTGCTGGGGAGGTGAGCGCTTGAAGGTATCTTCTTTAGATCTTACGATTAAATGTTTTTGTTTCTTATTTTTATTTTTACTAGTTTGGCTTATGGAACGTTGTCCTTTAAATTTTCAAAATACTGAATGTATTCCTTTCAAAATACCGATGGGGATAATTGATCGTGTTATGAGTAATTGCTATGCAGGAGATGGAGCTATACATCCTAGTTATCATCTGCTTTATATTAAAGAATTATGTGAGTTGTTTGAGATTGCCGGTGTATCAAGAAAGGTAATCATGAGGAAATTATTTTCCTTATCACTTAAGGAGAAAGCATTGGAGTGGTATAGGCTGCTAGACAATTCTCACTTGTTGGACTGGAAGGAGCTTATGTCTCTCTTTTATTCTAAATTTTATCCTTTTCATGAAATTCATCAAGATAGAAATTATATCTATAATTTTTGGCCACGTGATGGAAAGAGCATTGCTAAAGCCTGGGGGAGATTGAAATCATTAATGCTTAAATGTACTAACCATGATCTTTCTAAGGATATTATTGTTAATAATTTTTATGCAAGGCTATCTCGTCATGACAAGGAAATACTTGATGCATCTTCTATGGGTTCTTTTACAAGTAAGAAGATTGATGCTAAATGGGATCTTATTGAAAAGATTCAACGCAACATTGAAGATTGGGAGATCGACAAAGGTAAAGAGTCAGTTATAAATTATGAGTATGATTGCATTAAGTCTTATGTTGAAACTGATAGTTTTAATAAGCTTAGTGCTAAGTTTGGACTTGACTCTCATCTAGTTTTTGATATCTATAAATCTTTTGCTTCTCATATTAATATTCCTAAAGAGAAATGGTCTAAGCATCATGAACCTTTCAAAGACATTTGCAAACAAAATGAAATTGTTAATGATGATTGCAATAGACATGATTCAATCTCTACAAATAATGTTTTATATAAGCATGTTAATTTTTGTGGAGTGCATAGACCTTGTGAAAGCACTCGGGTTGAAGAAGATAAATATTGTAAGCAACATAAGCATGAAAGAACTAGCAAATGGCTTAAGGATTTATATAAATTTGCTAGAGAATTAAATGACCTCTATCCTTTTATGTGTGAACTTTGCAATGAAGAAGGTCATTTTAATTTGCAATGCTCATTCTTTAATGATAGAACTATTAGCCAGTTTTGTGATAACATGATCACCTCTAGTCTTTATGATGAACTTAATTTATTTTTGGGGTGTGAAGAGTTGTCAGAGAAAACTTCTTGGTTAGATAGGAGTACTTTTGGGCAAGGTTGGAAAAAGCGCTAGGCGTAGGTGGGGCGGTGGGCAGTCGCCTAGCGCCTAGGCGATGATTAAGTGCCCTAGGCGTAGCCTAGGCGGACATATAATTTGTTCCATTAGGTGCGTATTTGGGTTATTATTTATCTATAAACGATAATTTAGACACATAAATAAGTATACAACCAAGAACTGTCATCGGATTATGGCCCATTTGGATCTTCGGTGTAACATGACATGATTTCTGGATAGAGAATACAATTTATCGGTTGCACTGCCTAGTGTTCCGCTTATGCCCTAGGCGAGGCGTTTGCCCACCGCCTAGTGCCTAAGCATGCTTAAGCATTTCCTAGGCGCCGCCTAATCCAACACTGCTTTTGGGACGAATAGCATTCTTCAGGGAGCTTATCATTATTGTGTTGTGAATTGCCGTGACAATGCTTACATTGAAAAAATTAGAAAAGATAACACTTCACCAAAGTATAAAAGGAAAAATGTATCTTATGTTGCCAATAATGAAAGGGAGGTATTCTCCCAAGTTTCTCCTATCTTTTCTAATAATGAATCAGATTATGTGGAGAAGCTTCCTTTCCAACCAATCCCTCCTAAGATGGTGGTGAAGAAGAAGAATAAGAAGAAGAGAGGGAGGAGTAAAAAGAAAGAGGAAACGGTACCATCCCCTAAGCATATTTCTCCCATCATGGTTGTTCCTAATGAGTATGAATCAAAAATATTTAAGATGATCCGCTTGATTGTATTCATTATTATCTTGATGTTAAGTCTATAGGCACTATTAAAGAAGATTATGTTATGCCTGTTAGTTATTGTGATGATCATGATTGGGAAAATAATACTACTTATGATCTTGAAAATCTTTTTGGCACCAATTTTGAAAATGATGATATTGATAATTGTTATACTATTGGGAATATTCATGTTTCTTCTAATCATAATGTGTAAAACCCCAAGCTTGGGGATGATGGGTTTGAAAATCCTTTTGATATTGAAAGTCTTGATGATCTGTTTACAAAAATATATGCTTGGAAAGATGACTATCCCCTTGCTATGATGATATTATGCCTCCAGTTTTTGATGATTATTGTGATGATAACTATGCTATAAAGAATAATGTTAATCATCCTTATGAGACTTGTCATAATTATTACTCTCCTACTGAACATCATCTTTCTAATATAGAATTAGTCTATCATGTCCAAGTTCTAAATGATAGTCCTACTCTCAATGCTACTAATAATAAAGATTTTGCTTATGTGGAGAGTAATAATAATACTTTTATGCATGTGAATCATGAGAAAAATGCTTTATGTGATGGTTATGTTATTAAATTTTCTTATGATTCTACTGAAAGTTATTATGACAGAGGGAAGCGTGTTTATATAAATTTTCATCTTATGAAGTTTCCCCTCTTTATGTTGAAGGTTTTAATGTTGCACTTGCTTTGCCTTCCTATGCTTAATGCTTTATGCTCCAATGATTTATTTTCTTACAAGATGCCTATGCATAGGAAGAGAGTTAGACTTAAATGTGTTTGATATTTGCTTCATAATGCTCTCTTTTGCGTTCCAACTCTTATTCTTATGAGAGCATCATTAAAATTATCATGCCTAGCTAAAAGGCTTAAAAGAAAAGCGCTTGTTGGGAGGCAACCCATCTTTTACTTTCAGTTTGTTTTTGCTTTTCTTGAGTCATGAAGTTGTTTCCTCTGTAGCAACTTCATTGTATCTTTTTCTTTTGGTTTTTTGTGCCAAGTTTAGCCTCTAATGCATTGAAAGTGCGAGGTATTATTTTGCTGTCCAGAAACAGATTTCTGTCCTTCACTGTTCGAAAATCCAGAAAATCTCTGAATTTTATATTTTTCTGATATTTTTAGATAGCAAGCCAGATACTTTTATCTATCTATCTATAGGTAGTTTTGAGTTTTCTGATTTGAGCTACAGAAGTGCCTCAAAAAATTTGATCTTTACAGACTGTTCAGTTTTTGGCAGATTCTGCTTTTATTTTGTATTCGTCTCTTTACTATCGTCAAATGTGATACTCTAGAGGAGGAGTACCACATTGAGGCTTAGTAAACAGTAGCTAATGCCTGATAAAGTTGTTTGCAATTTGTCTTGAGTTGAACACATGTGCATTTTAATTTATGAGCACTAACCCTCTAATCAGTTTATGAGAAGTTTTGTGTGAAGTGAGTTTTTAAGTTCCAAAGGAGAGCATAATGAAGAAATTCAAGATGGATCAGAGCTCAAGCTTGGGGATGCCCCCATGGCACCCCTCTGAATATCAAGAACCATCAAGCGTCTAAGCTTGGGGATGCCTTGGGGCATCCCCTCCTCTTTATCGACTATCATAAGGTCGTCTTCGTTGAACTACATTTTTATCACTTTACATATTATGTGCTATGCTTGGAGCGTCTTTTTGCTTTCAGTTTTGTTTGTTTGTTTGCTGGTCATATCCTTGTTGAATCCTAGCTTTATTTGTGTGGGAGAGAGACACGCTCTGCTTTTTCGTTTGAATACTTCTTTGCTTCGCTTATATCTTGTTGAGTATTCTTAGCTACTGTTTGTTTGCTAGTAAACTCTCGCTTTTAGCTTTTATCTTGATTAGAGCTGCTAGTTGTTGTTGTTAGACTCTCTTGATCTTCACTTATATTTATTAGAGAGTTGTTTTGGTTGCTTGGTTGATTTGTTAGAGCGATAAAATGCTATGCATGTGGTAGTGGTATGAAATAGAAAAAACCTGCATAGTCTTGTAGATCACTATGTGGATAATTTGATACTCTTAAATTGTTTTGAGGCATTAAAATAACTAATGGTTGAAATGTGTTGGTTAACGGTGTTAGAGCTGATTAGTGGAGACGTATTAGTAGAGTGTGGAGCCGTATCTTTCTTAACTTAAAACAACCTAAGTCAACAATGTTTTTCCATCATGAATTCTGCTCAGTTGAAAAGAAGTTCCTAGTGGGTAGTTACTGCAACGGTCACTTGTGTCGCCGGCAACGGGGCACTTGTGTCGCCACCACGATCCCTCTCGGGATGTTTCTAACCATTTGTGGAACATTGAAATTGCTAGTTGTTTGCAATATATGAAATGCATTGTTGAGTTTTGGTTTTTGGCACTTTCACTTCCATATTTTGCTAGCCTCTTGGGTGCTGCGCAATGCCCTCTCTCACATTGAGATTGGTGCATACTTCGCCAGTACATCCAACCCCGTGGGAGAACTTCATCTTGTTCTCCTACACATAAGCCAATTATCTCCCTCAAAACAACCACCATACCTACCTATCACGGCATTTCCATAGCCGTTCCGAGATACATTGCCATGCAACATCCATCATTACATCATGACTTGATGTCATTCTTCATTACCATATAGTTTGCCTGATCATTGAGTTAGTGTGATGCGTGGCTTGCCACATGTTATACATTTTTCCACACTACGCTCGATCATGCATACCTTCTTTTATACATCATGTATTAGTCTTATGAGTTATGAGTACCAAAAAGTGTGATGATCCATTTGTAATATAGAGTGTTGCTCCTACAGTGAGGTAAAAATACAAAAAAAAAAGAGAAAAATAAAAGAGCCCAAAAAGAGGCCAAATGAGAGAGCATTTAAAAGAGCCAAGGAGGCCACCAAAATCCAAAAAAAAAAATAGAAAAAAGAGAGAGGGAGCAGCACTACTATCCTTTTTACCACGCTTGTTCTAGCTAGCACTTACACTTCATTGTAGATAGTTCTCATGTTGTTTTAGTAGTATAACTATGTGGGGAATTAACGTTATAGAACTTGGCTTGTATATTCCAAGGATGAGCCTCCTCAAGTGAGCTCTAGGTCTTCATGAGAAAGCAAGTTGGATGCACCCCCACTAGTTTCATTGGAGAGCTTTCATACACTTATAGATCTATGTGCATCCGTTGCATGGCAATCACTACTCCTCATACAGTGTCAACTACGAGACTTCATTCTGTCTTGTGGTTACCCTCTCCAATGTTTGAGCCTTTCTTTTTGGCCTTCCAAACCTCCATCATTGTTCTCTTTGCCATAACATTTTGGTGCCAAAGCCACTTCTTACTTGCACTAGTTGAGTAGACTTCGAAACAGTTGCTTTGTGAAGGAGATGGATTAGGACACCTGACTCGAGCTTGGCTATTTTCATGAATGACTACTTGGATGTTTTGAAGAATGATTGATGCTTTACATTGGAGACATAATTTGCAATTCTCTTTTCTAAACCTTATGTATTATTCCATGTCTTCAACGCACTTATTCATGAAAAGTTTCTAGCATTTGTTAGCTAGCGTATGTTAATCATTGTTTGCTTAATGTCAACTATAGACAATTGTTTTTGGATTATCTTATTCACATCATGCGTTGTACATTACTATCTTGATCATGATTGTATTGGTTGCATGTCTCATAAAAAATTATTTTGTTATCACTTACCTACTCGAGGACGAGTAGGAGTTAAACTTAGGGGTGCTGATACGTGTCAAACGTATCTATAATTTTTTATGTTACATGCTTGTTTTATATAAAATGCCACATGTGTTTATTATATATTATATCATTTTATGGATTTATTGGACTAACCTATTAATTGTGGCAAAAGTGCACAATGTTCTTGTTTTACACTTTGATGTGTAGGAATTACTTGTAAATTGACAAGAGTATAAAAAGAAAACCTTGTTGGAGTCGAATTGGACTTTCCTGAAATATGTCTGAGAATTATTTTCGAAGATGACCCCGTACAGACCCGAATACGACGTCAAATCAAAAAAGCTTGGTCGCGAAAGTTGTGGGGAATTTACCGCCAATCAATCTAGACATAAATTTCGGCCCAATCCGAATCCGGACAGCCGAGATATCCCTGTTTTACTGAAACCCAAAAATCTGATGATGGGAATTCGAGAATCTATATAAAGAGAGAAAACCTAGGTCATCAAGGACTACGAATTTTCCTCCTCCAAGGCAGCCGCCGTGAGGTGGAAACCCTCCTCCATACCAGCACAATCTCCAAGCTTGAGGGGGGGGGCAAGGGCCGCCGCCGCCGGGCTGCCGCCTCCTCTTCGGGCTGCACCTCTCCATCAAGCTCCTACTCACCATGACCATGCGTGAGTAGTCTCCCTCGGGGCTGTGGATTATACAAGTAGCTATGTGGTTATCTCTCTCCCATGATGCGATCCTTGTTGTGATCATTAGCTTTGTTACCGTAGTTGAATACATGATGTTTCTCTACATGTAATGGATATGATTTTGCTCAAGTGGTGTCATCTAGTATAAGTTCAGGAGTCACCGTTGTGATCGCGGTATCTCGGTGACAGTGTGGGTGCCGTGTATGACTCTAATGATAAAAGCTTAGAGGGATCTTCATCATGCGATTGTTCTTTATTATTGTTGGATTGAATAGATCATGAGGTTTTTTTATGTTTGTGTTATTGAAGAAAGAGACTATTCAATAAATATGTTGTGGTGTTTGTTAGTACTATCTTTGGATGCGGATCGTGATGGCATGAAGTGTCCATAGATGTGGAATACGAAATTTAAGGTGTGTTTTTCGTAGCCTTACGCAATTCTCATCCTATTTGATCCACGAAAGAATGATCTCCGAGTAACGTCTACCATGCATGTGTTTTTGTGGGAACTATCATGTGTTTAATTATGTTAATGATGTTGAGAGTAGTCACTAGTGAAAGTATGAAGCCTAAGCCTTGTTTCCAAGCATTGATATATCGTTTTTAGTCACTTTTGTCACTTATTTGCTTGCTGCCATTTTTATTAAAGAATTATAAAATCACCTTTTACCATTCATATCACTTGTATTTTACTATCTTTTCGCCGAACTAGTGCACCTATATAATTAGTCATTGTATTAGGTGTGTTGTGGACATAAGAGACTTCTTTTATCTTAATTGCAGGATTGCTTGAGAGAGGATACGTTCAACCTCTTCCTACCGTGGATTCGATAAACCTTGGGTTACTCACTTAATGGAAATTTGCCGCTGTCCTACAAACCTCTGCACTTGGAGGCCCAACAAGTCTACAAGAATAGAAGCGTGTAGTAGACATCAGTATACTGGTGTGCGGGAAAAAGTTAGGAGTGATGGGAGCCGCATGTATGGATGTCAGATCCATATTTATGGGATCAAGCGCTGGGTTGGCCAGTGGCCGTGCGAGGAGTAGGCGGCGCGCACCTATGATTATTTTGCCATCCAGGAGTACGGGCATGATGCGTTGAAAAAGCTCAACTTCCCCGCGGATCGTCACCGCGCGGCCGATCTCGCGCCGCCAGGAATTAGACACTTCACCAAGTCTATGGAGAAGGAGTACCGCAGGGCCGAGGAGCAGATCGCACGACACAACGCCCATCCCCAGGACGACATGCTGGTGAGGAGTCTCATGCAGGACCCAGATCTGCTGGTGTATCAGTACGAGATGTTTGGGTCACAGGACGCCGATGCGCGTCCTTCCCACGGTGCCGCTCCTTCCCAGGTGAAGGAGGAGAGTTTCAGCTGGGACGAGGAGGAGGAGGAGTTCGATATGTCAGATGACAGGTTCTAGGAGAATGTAGCACAGTTAGCATAGGAGGATGAGGCCAAAGAGGCCGAAGAGGCCGCCAAGAAGGCCAGGGGTGGCTAGCTAGATGATCAAGCACTTATCGTATTAGAGTTGATGTTTAGACTGTTTAATATAATATGGAACTTATTGTATTAGAGCTGATGTTTAGACTATTTTATGTCTACTATGATCTAAATTTAATATGTGTTTAATATATGCTTCGTATTCGAGTTTATGATGTGTTATGCATGGTCCTGAATTGACAAAGCCGATATTTTAAACTATGTCACGGTAAAGGCAAGGAGAGTGTCTACAATGCCTTGTAGTGTATACAATTGGAGTGTTTGTATTAATACATGGTCGTGTAGACACTCTTTTTGCCTTGTTTTGCACGACAATGATATATGAGGCTTTCCATTGTTGATGTAGTATAGTTATCTATTGTGTTATGCATGGTTATCTTTGTTTTGTTTTTGATAATGCCGATGATTAAATTGTTGTGACACTATATGATTCAGGGTGGTGCTAGCGAACCTTGTGATATGCACAAATAAACATTTTATGAATCCTACTTGGTTCGCTTGCTCCGTCCCTGAAATGTGTGTCCAATTTAAATATGTATGAGGCACAAATCTGAAATCATTTTGTTTCTTCTCTCTTTTTCCGAATGCCGATGATTAAAATGTTGTGGCACTAGGTGGTAAGCCTGCAGGTCTTGTGAGCATTGTGATATGCACAAGTACAAGTCTTGTGCATCATACTTGGCTCACAAGATCATGCAAGTCTACTTGTGTGTCCGACCGAAGTATGAGGCGTAAATCCAAGTCATTTTTGTTTAGTTTTGTACTGTGTTTTTGATAATGCCGATGATTAAACTGTTGTGCCACTATATGATTCAGGGTGGTGCTAGCGAACCTTGTGATATGCACAAATAAACATTTTGTGCATCCTACTTGGTTCGCTTGCTCCGTCCCTGAAATGTGTGTCCAATTTAAATATGTATGAGACACAAATCCGAAATCATTTTGTTTCTTCTCTCTTTTTCCGAATGCCGATGATTAAAATGTTGTGGCACTAGGTGGTAAGCCTGCAGGTCTTGTGAGCCTTGTGATATGCACAAGTAAAAGTCTTGTGCATCATACTTGGCTCACCAGATCCTGCAGGTCTACTTGTGTGTCCGACATAAGTATGAGGCGCAAATCCAAGTCATTTTTGTTTAGTTTTGTACTGTGTTTTTGATAATGCCGATGATTAAACTGTTGTGGCACTATGTGATTCAGGATGATGCTAGTGAACCTTGTGATATGCACAAATAAACATTTTGTGCATCTGATACGTCTCAAACGTATCTATAATTTTTGAGTGATCCATGCTAGTTTTGTGATATTGTCACATGTTTTACTATCAAATATATCATTTTTATGCATTTTGTCGGACTAACCTATTGACAAGTGATGACGGGATTGATGAGAGTGTTCTTCTCCCTCAACAACGCCAACAAGTACTCTTGATACCCTGAAAGGAAGATAATATATTAGGGATAGGTTGAGCCTCCAAGTACAGAGTATGTAGAAGTGGTACTTTTTCCCCAAGAAGGTGACTCGAGGGTTTAATATCGAACTCTCGGGGAATCAGTAGTGTGGGTTTTATCTTCTTGTCCTTCTCTAGATTTCCTGCAAACAAAATAGATTGCTTTGTGCCCTCAACCTCACCAAGTGGTTGTCAAGCACAAGGTGTGAGAATGATATTAAGATGATAATGAATGCAAAACAGTAAATAAATATGCAATGGTGGTAAATAAGTATGCAAGGATGATAGTAATGACGATGGATGGTATTTTGGGGTTTTTATATGTGAATGCAAGAAGTAAAAGTGTTTTTGTATTTTCTGATTTTAAAATGGCTGAATGTAAAGATGCTTAAAAGTGGTTGGAAAATTGTTTCTTATGATTAATAATGGACCGGGGTTCATGGTTTCACACATGCACTCTCTCTTTAATATAGTGTGGCAAATGAGTAGACATAGATTTAACATATGAGATTGCAAACAAGGTTAATGACATGTTACTAATTATATGGGCATCACGTCCTAGCATAGAGACCTTTTGATTATTAGTCTCACTTATACTCCACCAAGATGTGAACTAAATCATGCACCTTAGTAATTAAGATAACATCAGAGTATAGCTTTAAGATTAATGACATGAAGTGAAAATAAACACATGATGGATCTAGTCTTAGGTAGAGGCATGTCACTCCTCCTACCCTACAACATGGTATTTGATTTATCCCTAGTGAGGTAACAAAGTAAGGTAAACACCCAATGGATCATGATATTAAGTTGTCAGCTTATCACTTCACCACCCCCGTTACTCCAACTAATGCACACGTTCCCCCACACACGCTCTCATAAACATGCTTGATCATAACAAGGATACAAGAACGGGGTACATAATATGCATCTACTTTCATAACTGAAATATAACATTGCAATCTCAACATATATTAACTCATAGAAAGATCCACCACAATGGTAATACAACGATGACCGTAATCATGTTCAGCAGCTCATACGGTGCTAATTAGTGAAGCTCAAGAGAGAGAGAGATACATATGCTACTGCCACAAACCCATAGTCCAGAGGTGGACTACTCCCTCTTCATCATGGAGACGGTGGAGATGTCGATGGAGAAGAAGGAGACCTCTCCGGCAGGGCTCCGCCGGAGTTTTCCCCCTCCAATCTGCAGCCTCCTGGTCTCTATTTCTTGTTTCTCTCGTGTGGCGGCTCTCTCTTCGGAGAACGTCGGGGGGCTCTTTATATAGGCGTTTTTAGGTCACGAGGAAGCTTCTGGGCGAAGGATCGACGCAAACGGGGCCACGAGGGCCAATTGGGATAGGCCCACACGGCTACAGTACCTGGCCGCGTGGGACCCCCCCTTTTGGTCTTCCGGCCTCCGTTCGTTGACTTCTTTCGCTCCTAAATCTTATCCTTCCAAAATAATGACCCCCATAAATTTATAGCTCATTATGACGTCGTTAAGGTCCTGAAACAAATAAAGAAAGAAATAGGGGTTTTCTGCCTGCGCAGGATTAATTCCATAAAAAGGGGAAATCATTATTAATTACCAAAAATCATTAAATAACAGTAATATACCCCTTATATGATGCAAATATGATTGGAATATGACTATTATAGTGCAAAGTTCATGTATGCATTTTAGATGCATCAACAAGATGCCAAGTGCCAGTTCCCTATTTTTGCTGTTTTTATATTTTAGAAAAGTCACAACAGGAAATATCGTCGGATTGCCCTCAAAATTTACGGTGATTTTTTATGCGACGGAAGACACACGTGGACCGAAGGGCAACCTGGGGGGCCACCCAGGGGCCAGGGGCGGGTAGCAGCTGCGGCCCCCCTTGGCCCGCGGGTGGGGCCCGCCCCTGTCCTCTGGGCACCGCCTCGGCCCCCCTCCGACGCCTATAAAATCCCTTTTGACCTAAAATCGAGAGGGCGGCCATTATTTTCCAGAAACTCGACCCCGACGCGCCGTCACCGAAAACCCTAGTTCGGGGTCCAATCTGAAGCTGATCCCAGCACTCTGCCGGAGGGGAGATCGATCTCGGAGGGCTCTTCATCGTCATGCCTTCCTCCGGGATGATTTGTGAGTAGTCTCACCTTGGACTACGGGTCCATGGCAGTAGCTAGTTGGTAGTCTCTCTCTTGTGCTTCATGTCTTATGATCTTGTGAGCTGCCTAACATGATCAAGATCGATTATTGTAATGCTATGTGATGTGTTTGCTGGGATCCGATGGATTATGAAGTTATGTTCAGATTGTGCATGATTCTTATATGAGTAATTTATGTTCTTGCATGCTCTCCGATGTGCGTAGTTACTTTGGCCAAGTGATTGTGTGTATCTCCAATAGAGGGTATTTATGCTAGATAGTGGGTTCATGCCCCTTTTGTTCCTGGGCACGAGTGACAGAAATGTCTAAGGGCGAGGGTGTGCTGTTGCTACCAAGGGTAAAACAGCGGTGTTAATGTCTCTTTTGATATTAGTATTGCTTACTTCATGCACTTTACTTAATGCAATTGTCGGTTGCTTGCAACTTAATACCATTGGGTGACAGGCTGGATAGCGATCCCACGGTGGACTTTTTAGACAAAGACGCAGTTGGACTCAACGGTCTTTGTTCCTTGTCGTGATGCCTCCATAAATATTATCATGTCCTTTTTGTCATAGCAAAATTGGGTTTGTATCATGATCTTGTCAATTGCCTAGCTGTAATTCGTTCACCCATCACATGCATATTTTATTTACTTGAGAGACTCCACCAGTGAACCCATGGCCCCCGGTCCATCTTTTTACATTGTTTACAACCACATTTACTTGCTTTTAATCATCATTATTCCTATGGTCACTTTTCTTATTTTATCTATTTCATCATACAATTAACCGCTTTGTTTTCTGCGAGACCGGAAAGATTGACAACCGTTCCGCCGTTGGGGGAAAAGTATTTTGGTTGAGTGTGTCTGTTGAAGGTATCCCTAAGCGCCAGAGATCTTCAACATTCACCTCGTTGTTGATTTCAAAGTCCTACTGGTTCGATAAACCTCGGTTCGTTAATCGAGGGAAAATTGCTACTAGCAATTCTGTCTTCGCTTGGGGCACCACCCAACTTATTTTAATACAGCAGCAAGCTCTTTTCTGGCGCCGTTGCCGGGGACTTTGGAGCTACAGCAAGGGGAGTCTCATACTCTCAATCTCTTTACTTTGTTTTTGTCTTGCTTGCTTTATATCTCGTTTAGTTTATTTTCCTGTTTCAAAATTTTAAAACCCCCAAAAATTAGTGTAGTCTTTATTTTCGTTTTGTTAGTATGCTTAGTTATTTACTTGTTCTCAATGGTTAACTTCTTTGAAACTAGATCTTATTGGCAAGGCGGGTTCACAGAGGAACAAAAAGAATATTCTAAGTAATACCGCTTGTCTCAAAAAGGGATACACTTATGGAAAATAATAAATCAACTGAACAATTATGCTAGAGACTTGTGCTTTAAATATGACATATCTTATTGTTGTGATGAATCTTCATGCTGCTTGAATTTTGAACACCTTCCTTTCCAATGTGCTTGCAATGATAATGAAACCTTAGCATACTATGCTAAGGGAAACTATGATTTTTATGATGTGGAACCTATTGAAGAATTTATTGCGTGGAAGGGTGCTTATGAAATTTCTTCTTTGATTGAAAATGATGATGATGCTCCTTATAAATCTAAAAGTTTTGCTATACTTAAAATATTGCATGGATAATTACAAAGATGAAAATTGTTATATTACTGAATTTCTTAAGGGTTTATCTCCCCCAGAAGAGGAGACTAATGCCGTGCAGGAGCCTATGGAAGAAGAAATTGTTGAAACTAGAAGCCCATTGGATGAAAACGAGGAGGAGAGTGACGAACAAGAGGAGGAAGAGTGGAGTAGCTACCCATATCTACCTTCTAATGAGAGTAGCTCTCTAACTCATACATTATTTGATTGTCCTCCTTCCTTACAAAAGGGGAATGAATGCTATGATCCCATTGATTCATTTGAAACATCCTTTTTTGATAAAAATGATCTTTTTATATATGATAATCCGTGCTATATTGATAAATCTTATGATAATCCTTTATTTACTCCAACCATGGAGATGCATGATAATGAAGAGTTGTGCTTAGAAAGTCTATATGATAAAGCTCTTGATGACGGTCCTATATTATTTGACGATAAAAATTATAATGCTATTGAAAGTGGGTTTAATCCCACTATTTTTGAGATGGACCAAAATTATGTGCTTGTAGATCATGAAAATCCTATTTTAAGTGATAATTATATTGCTGAGTTTTTTCATGATGCTACTGAAAATTATTTTGAGAGAGGAAAATATGGTTGTCGGAGTTCTCATGTCACTAAAACACCTCTCTTTATGCTAACATTTTTTAAGTTACACTTGCTTTACCTTCCTATGCTTAATGCTTTGTGTTCCATTGATTTATTTTATTATAAAATGCCTATACATAGGAAGAGAGTTAGACTTAAATGTGTTTGATAATTCCCTCATGATGCACTCCTTTGCGTTTCAATACTTATTCTTATGTGAGCATCATTGAAAATACTAGGCCTAGCTAAAAGGCGTTAAAGAAAAGCGCTTGTTGGGAGGCAACCCATCTTTTATTTTCAGTTTGGTTTTTTATTTTCTTGAGTCATGAACCTCTGTATCAACTTCATTGTATCTTTTTCTTTTGGTTTTTTGTGCCAAGTTTAGCCTCTAATACATTGAAAGTGCGGAGTATTGTGTTGCTGTCCAAAAACAGATTATGTGCGCCTGTTGCACGAAAATTCTAAAATCGCCAGAATTTTATCTTTTTCTGATAATTTTTTACCATGAAACCATTTGCTCCGTCGATGGGATTACCTTCATCTCCGATGATGAAAATTAGGGGGTGTGAGTACTATGGGTACTTTGTTTCAGACTATTTTATTTGTCAGTCAGTTTATGTTTCTATGAACTACGTATGTTGATCTATGTTCTGTTCTGAACTTTAAGCATACAATTAGTGTGTTGTTGGCTCCCTTATATTGGAACAGGTCTTTTGTTTGGCAAGAGAGTTGTTTCTGTTTGTGGCATCTGACCAATTTAATTGATAGTCTCTTGATAGATGTGTTAATTAAGAGTGTTTGGTGATAGGTATTGGACTATGGGTGACGCTTCATAAGATCCACTATCATATTCCATGAAATTTCATCCCGTACAAACTGTTTGCAGTAGTATGCCACTTTTGGGATATGGCACAATGTCCGGAGACCAAGGAGCGGTCGTGCTGGAGGTATAAGATGACGTCTATCCATTGCCCAAACAAATTGAAACGGACACAATGCTTTTGGCATCGATTCTGACTAACTCGAATGAACATGATTTTTAGTACGAAGACCGCCATCTGTAGAGTCCGCCTGGTACTACCTTACAAAAAGTTATGACTTGAAATACTGTCTCGATTCATCCATTTGCGTCAGTGAAAGAATGTGTCGGTGAAAAAATCTCTATGACGAGCACATTGAAAGGAGCCGTTGAAACCCTAACAAGCAACCTCTATAGTCCGGAGAGCATCAATGGTAGCAACATGAGAGTCATGAAAATCTCAAACACGAACAACAACACACATGTAAAACTTATGACTAAAATACACTCTCCTCCAACAATTAATATCAAGGCTAAATATACATCTCGTTTGTGTCATTTTCCTTCATGTAAAAACAAATTTAGGCATCAAGTGTAAACCTTTTCTATCTTTTCGCCGTCTACTTAGCTTCTGCTTCTTTACATGAACACTGCCAAATTTATAGGGTTAACACAAATTGTTATTTTATTATTAAAGATGTTTAACCATACCTATAGTGCATCGACAGAACCCGATAAAACCCTAACAACCAACCTCTGTAGAGTCATAAAAATCTCGAACACAAAGAAAAAAACACACGCAAAATTTATGGCTAAAAATATAGTCTTGCCTCCGTCACTTGCGCCAGCGGCGCAATGGGTCATCTATTGATGATAAAACAGGAGCTACTGAAGCCTTCACCCTATGCTTAAAGCATGGTGACATCCAAAACAAAGCCAGCTTTCCAACTTCTAAAAGAAGGATCATCTTTTTTTAAATATGTCCATTCCTTTGTTTCCAGATATTCCAGCATGCAATCATCACTCCCTGAGAAGCAGGAACCATTAAAGTTTTCCTTGGCCAACTTCAAATTCTCCAAAATGAATCATCATGTCATTGGATCTGTAAGTAATTCTAAATACGTGCACTGAAACAATGTTGAAAGAACAAGTATCCAGCCCTCAAGAACATGCTGGTGACAAAGCACACATTTGTTGTTGTCGGTAACCTTCCAATTTCTAAAAAATCACCTGGATTTGATGTAGTAGTAGCATTTTCATTATATTCGGTAGTTACCATTCAACCTCTTCTTTAATAATTTTATCTTATTCAGTAAAATACCGCAATATACATTCTATACTGCACTCGACATTTGGAACTATGTATCAACTTCGCAAAAATTGCATCATGTTATTTTATTGATAAGAGTAGAGGATTATAGGTCAAATTAATATGGTTGTCATGTTGAAACAGAGCTTTGAAAGCAGATACTTGGTTTTTAATTAAGAAACAAATGATCAAAACATGTTCATTGCTCCGATCTCCTATTCTGCATCAAACCCCTAAACTCCACTATACCTTTCTGGTTGCACATCAAGCTTTTCCCTTTAATCATAGCTTTGATAGTTGCATGCTCAGTTAATTAAGACATGCCAAATCATATAAGAAAAATCTAACCATGTTATTAGCCTGTTATAAGGATGGTGCAGAATGGTCTATAAATTGTACGACTAATTAGGGACCAGGGACTAAATAATATGATGCCACATTCTAATCATAGTCAAAATATGATTTGGCCTAAATATGGTGGTCTTATGTACCCTGTTACAGTTCGGAATTTATTGCCTTTTGCCATATATCCTTATCAATACCCAGCAGTAAGGTACATTCTTTTATGCCGATATATGCTTTTCACATCAGTGCTTATTTATAACCTTCTTTTGTTCATTCAGTTTTTTGACGAGTCACATACTGGGCAAAGCATGTCTGCATGTATACTGTTTGTTGAACATGAGCACAGTTAGGATTTACCATGTGTGTTCGCAACAAAACTGGTTCACTTTTCTGTGAGGACATCTGTTACCCAGAGATTTCTATAAAAACAGCTATCACCTAGACAATATGATGTTTTCTTCAAGATTTTAAGATATGCCTTTTGCCTATCTACATGCATGCTCAACCTTATCCTCTTTAAGCTGTAATATCCTTTCAAAACATTAATATCCTTAGAAATAGTGAGCCTTGCTTATAGAAAAAGTGAGCCTTGCTTACTACGCCGTGTCTGGACCCGCATGTTGGTGATGTGATGCGTGTTGTCGGGTTGTCGGCTCATGTTCTCGCGCCAGCTATATTTTCTTCCTTTATTGCGGGGAGCTCGACTTTATTCAGTTTGTCGTATGTTAAGGTTTGAAAGTTAATTGGATTTATTTGACAGCAATGTAGGCTCACCAAGAAGTATTATTCCGTTAAAAGATAAACATAAGGAGTTCCCGGATAGCGAGATGTAAATTAGAGTACATGATATTTTGGTATTGTATACTGCCCAGCATAACTCTCAATTATCATTCTAATTTGAGCACATTTCCATATGTTGCTCTTTAAAGGGAATCTGAATTTACCTCCTTGATTGTATTATATATCAAGGGACATGAATATGCATTATGTTGTATTGTAGTGAATCTGAATTTGCCTCCTTGATTATGCCATATCATTTAGCTGCTTGTGCTTATTTTTCATTTCGTGTTATTAAGTAGTTTGTGTGAGCAAGCCTCGGCCATGAATATGCTTCTGCTTTCTCTACTCGTGGCCGGACATTCATTCTTTCTCGGTTATAATGAAGCGGGCGCAGCAACGCGCGCCTTTACCTTCTAGTACATGGCTAAGTCCGCCTACAAAGGCCATTTTTTGGGGCTACATCAACATCTCTCTCTGAATGGTTTGGAATATTTGGTCCCCTCCAAAATAAAATTATTTTCATGGCTTGCTATTTGTCAAGGATACACCCTGAGAGGTGTATCATATTTCAAAGAAGAGGTCAAGACAGCCGGTACAACACCAACAGGCTACACTATACAACACTATACAAACACGACGCCACACGGATTACAGCACAACCCACACCCGCCAAACGATAAGGACTCGCCTTGTATCGTCTTGAGACAAGGATGGCGAGGAGATGATACACCGAGTTTCTAGGCGACGTCACAACTGAAGAAAGGGACTCCACGATACCGACTCGAACTCCGGGAAGGCACAAGCCAACACACTGCCCGCCCATAAGATCCTAAGAGTCGGCGAGTGAACGACGGAGCCGAACCCGACTAAAGAAGGCGTCAACCAAGAAGTGTCGGCGACGGTGTACATAGCGGCCCGGAAGCCCATGCTTTAAACAGTGGCCAACACGACTTCAACTTGCGTACCAAGGGTTCCACGAACCACCTAGGCAACACCCCCAAGGAGAAAACGACACAACCACGCCACCGCCGCCGGATCTGGGCCGGATCTAGGGTTTCCCCCGGTGCTTGAGGCGAGGAAGCGTGGGCAACGCCATGATGACGCCTGCAAGGAGGTGACGGCGCCCGCGGGTGTCGCCGTCATCAGCATCATGCAGGGGTTTCGCCCCGGCCATGCCATCAACCAACGCGTAGCAAGGAGCCGCCTCTGGCCTCACCGCCGACGAGAAGCGAGCCTGATATGCCATTGGCAGAGCAGGATGGTTGACCACCGTCTCACCACCACCACAAAAAAAACGGAGGCTGGGCAGTGAGGACCCAGCCCGCCACGAGGCGCCACCACATACTCCCGTTGCCACGCCCAGGCCCAAATAGGCCGTGAGCGGGCTCGAAGTTGTGGTCATAGAGACCCATGCAGGAGGTTTCTACATTGTTTATGTTATAGAGACTAAGTATATACAGTATAAATATTTTATGATTATCATAAAACACATCAATTAGCTTCTACCAGTTTTCAAAAGTTGTTTCTCAATTCCTCATAATACCGTAACTGCCACTGTGTCAGAGACTCACAGTACCATGGCGATTCCAAATTTGTGCTCCTAACACGGTTGACCAATAGGTTAACATGAAACAGATTTGAATACAACCTGCCTCAAGAATCGAAAGGTTTCTTCCAAAGAATGGAAAGCACACTGCAACTGATGGCAGGTTGATATTCTGGCCTGAAAAATGGAACACTTCAGGTTTCCTTGGGGATGACAGGATTGCTTACAGTCGTACTCTCATAAGAAGCAAGAAATGGTTGCTGCAATGAAACTTGAGAAGTTGCCGGTACTGACACTCAATGAAGATGCTGCTGTGAATAATATATTTAGCAATGTTGTGAATTAAGAAATACACTTGGAAGATCCTATAATTTTTGAGAAATTTGTATCTGAGTACTCCCTCCGTCCAGAAATAAGTGTCTGCAGGAGACAATTTTTTGAACTAAAGTCCATTTTATAATTACACCCTGTAAAACTCAAATCCCGTGCTCCGAGGCCCTCCAGATCGCGATCCACCTACGATCTCCCTCGCGTACAGCTCCTGGGATCGCCGCCGGCCAGCGCCTCCAGGCCCCCCGCCGCCGCTCCTCCTCCAGCAGCCCCTCACCCCCATCGCTTCTCCTTCAGCCCCCCGCCTCTGCTCCTCCTCCAGGCCACCCGCCTCCGGCCAGCGCCTCCAGGCCCCTGCTTCCTGCCCTGCTCCAGGCTCCTGTCTCCAGGGCCCCTGCCGCCGGCCAGCGCCTCGTCTACAGTGGAGTTCCTCCACGCGATCCTCCCCCAGGCCGAGCTAGCTCCCACGCGATCGTCCCCCCGGACGTGCTAGCGATCCACTCCTCCCCAGGCCGAGCTAGCTGCGCCACCGCGGGAGAGCAGATCACGCCCAGAGGACTCCACCACCGGCAGCTCGTCCCAGCTCTTTGTCTTGCCGGCTGCTCGTCCCAGCTCTTTGTATTGCCGGCAGCTCGTCCCGGCTCTCCGCCTTGCCGGCATCTCATCCCGGCTCACCGTCTTGCCGGCAATGCTGACAGCTCGTCTTAGCGCTTCACATCGCCGGTAGCTGCGCCATCAACCTGAAGAAGAATAAGGTCGCCAGCATGATCTCTAGGCCAGCATGAACAATCTATGTAATGAAGTGAACAAATCCGGAATGAGCTTCACATGAACAATCCATGTATTCTCACATGCAGACAATGAAGCAGAAAATTTAGTTAGCTAGTGTTGAGTTTTCAGTTAGCAAATTCAGTTAGCCTGGGAGTGTCATGGTGTGGACATTTGGACTCCCATTACTAGACTAGCAATCTTGAAAATACATCTGATGCAAGGAAATGATCTCGAGTTCAATTTGAACTAGAGCAGATCACTGATTGTAGTTTTAGGTTGTGACAGCAACTAGTTTTACACACTGATAAGCACATTAAACCAACAGATGTTGCTCATTTGAACTAGAGCACATCACTGATTTTAGAGAAATTCAACATGCACATCCATGAGTAACTCTAATGCATCAGGACACAAATTTGAGAGAGCAAAGTGAGCTTTATTCTCCTTAGTGTTTGAACTTGCATCTTACATTGACAGAGTACAAACAGAGTATCTTTAATGCACTACTTACAAAATTGTAAAGCAGTACAAGGAGTATTTATCAACCACATGCACCAAGCAATTGACTTATTGCCCAAAAAACTACTCCAATTACCTGAGAAAACAAGACAGTAACTAGATTACTGTAATGATTTGGGCACAGCTCACTGATTTGGGTAACTGCCACATGAGCATCAACAGAGGCACTCAGGAACAAGAGCAAAAGAAAGGAAGCAAGCAACGGAGCTACCAACAGAGCTAGCATATGTGTGTACTCCACTGCCATCCTATTGTGCTTTTGTTTCCAGCACTACTACTCCTGCTTTGTTAATGTGTGTGATCTACTCTACTATGCACATATGGGAAATGGTTCGGTCAAATCGGATTCATATGGTCACATAGATATTCAGAAATCAGATTCATATGGTCACATAAATATTCTCATACTGTGATGGAGTAAGTGAATACTCAAACAAAAAAATGTGATGGAGTATGGCAGAAACCAAAGATAAATCTACTACTCAAACAAACAACCAAACAAACAAATGTTGTGATGCATATTCAAGCTCATCATGCTACTGGAACCAAAAAAGACTTGAAAATGAAGACAAAAATGTTCCGAGACTGAATTAGGAGTAATAGTTATTTTCCTAAATTATCATACTACCAGGTGCCAAGTTTAATGGAGTACAGCAGCAGCAGGAGTAAATATTTTATTTCAATTTAATCTAGGGTGGGCCCAAACAAGCAGCAACAGCAGAAGTATCTCCAGTATATTGACAGTCCTACAGGTTCAGCTATCTATCCAGAAACAGCAAGTTGATGTTTCGCCATGCAAAGAAAGTGAAACTATTTGTACTCAAATTTAAGTTTCAGTTCAGGTTCAGGATATCAGGTTCATGTTTAGGACATGAGGTTCAGTTTTGGAGTAGATGTAGATGTAGTCAAATTCAAGCATTATTCAGTTTGCAAATTATTTAGATTGCAGAATTTCTAAAATGGAGCACTCCCCTGCAAACACATCCAATTGCAACCTGAAACTTGTCCTGTCTTCTCCTAGAATAATTCCAGTACATAAGTACTCCCGTTCTTTATATTCTGACAGAGCATGCATACAGCGAGCATACATCGATCAAGCTGGAGTACAATCAAAACTATGCGAGCCATGCACACAAGATGGAATCTTTTTGCACTAGGGAGAAGGTCTCACCGGCAGTCAAGGACGACGGAGCAGAGCTTGCGCTGGGCTGCCTCGGCAGAGGAGGAGGTCTCCCCCGGATCTCGCAGCCACCGGCGTGAGGAGCTTGGCGGCGGTGAAGGGCTCTGCCTCCATCTCCTCCTGCCCGCAGGTCCGGGACTAGCATCACCGTCATCGCGTCGTGGTGGACGGAAACACCTCGCCGCCGCCGTGGGCCCCATCTGGGGTTGGTGGTGGCCTCGTAGCCACCGGATCCCCCGTCGACGACGCTAGATTTGGCGATTCATCACCGGATTGGACCGAAAGGTCCAATATTTTTCGGAGGTTCGCCGCGGGTTGGTGGAGGGGAGCACGACGACACGACTAAAGGTGAAGGAGAGCGCGGCGATGCGAGCGAAGGTGGACGGGAGGGGATAAGAGCGGATCTTGGCGGCGAGCAGGAGTAGAGCGCGTCGGCGGCAAGCGCATCGACGGCGACGCTGGCGAGTGAGAAAAGAGGAAGGGGAGCGAGAGTTGTCCTCGCGGGAGTGAGGAAAGGAGACGGGGACTGCGGACTTGGTCGGAAAAACGTCGAGGGGGTTTTTGTGAAAGTGTCGGTCGCGACAGTTATTTCTGGACGGAGGGAGTATTTCATAAGGAGGTGATATTCGAGAGGAATATTCTAGAATCAAGGATATTCGCTGCAAGATAGTAGTTTTTATGATTCTAGAGTTAGATATTCGCGTGTGACAACTAAAATACTCATATAATAAATATCTAGGATATGGATAATATTGCAATAATTCTAGAAGACATTCGTTAGGATGTTGCAACTTAGTAACATCTAGCGTCTCATAATCGTGTAAATATGTTATAGGGGTACCACTCATCCCAAGTAAGATAGCAAGAGACAAGCAAGCAAAGGTAACAAAGAAGTGTAGCTACCATAAGTATGAGAAGATGAGATAGCCATGAGTGTCATAGTAGAGTTAGGTGCCACTAAGGGAATAGTTTCTTGTAATAACTAATAAGTTTGTAGTTGTAAATAAGATAGGATCATGAGAGTATTATACCAAGATTTCAGTAGTCAATAATAACAGAGTTGTGTTATGTCACTATCTATTGTGTGTTGGTGCTCACCCAACTAAGTTCCTACAGGCAGCTATTCATGACAGTAAGGTAATGGAACGAGTAATTTAGTTTGAAATTGGATGATTTTTTAGTTCTTTTTAATAGAATGGTGCCAAAAGTTATTATCTATGATATTCTCATCAAGGTGGCATTGTAAAAAAAATGCACATAAAATAATATTTATCATTAGAAAATACATGGAGTCATGGGTAACTTTATTTTAAGTCCATCACAAATAGTCCCTCCGATCCATACTAATTGTCGCTGAATCTGATTTATCTAACACTAAAACATGTCTAGATATATCCGATTTCAACGACAATTAATATGAATCAAAGGGAGTTACAAACTTTGGAAAGATACTTCCCCTGTATCTTCTCCACACGCGTTCTTGAGATGGACCTAGTAACCATTCAAGGATGTCTAAATGCGACGCTCGTACAATTGCAGCACCTTGTCATGCATATCCACCGTAATGATCCAGTCCTCCCCAAAACTATCACCCTCTTGTAGTATGAAGTGTACAGCATGAAAATCATGTGTGCTCACCATAGGGAAATGTGGCACCCATTGTGGAAGAGACGAACCTTGAAGTTTGGAAGGGCCCACAAGTAATCCACTTGGAGCATACTAACTTTTTCCCACTTCAACTCTGACATTTTCAAAGTCCAAACCGTGACTGTAAAACCAGATTTCTTCATGCTTCCAAAGAAGCCATTGTCGATGTCAACAAACTTGACAATGCCTTTGCAGACACCAACAGTCCTGTATGCTTCAGGGTATATGCGACCTTCGCAAAAATCGCTGGGCGCAGTCCAAATTTCTATCCCAGGTAGCTGGATGAAGCGGAGTTGTGGGTTGTCACCTGTAGTCAGCACTTGAGAGGACAATAAACCACGGTGGTAATCCACCCAGTATATTGTTCCGTTTGGAGAAGAGAACACCCTATCTGTCTCCAGAGGTGCGGCCTAAGGGCCTCGCCGTCGTATGGCATTGTTGGGCTATTGAGATCCCACTGTTCGGTGGCAGAGGAATAGCGCAAGAACTCGACACCCTCCTGTCCAGAGCTCGTTTCCGGATCGAAGTCTGGCGTCTTGAATGTCCGAAAGGAAGCCACAACGAATCCCCCGTCCCCGTCGCTGGGGACGATGCCGGAAGCCTGGGCCCAGCCTGGGAAGGTGTCGGGGTTGGGGAGACGGCGGAGCCACGGGCGCGCCGGTGGGCCTTGTATACAAACAGGTTCTGAGTGTAAGCGAGGTCGGTGGCGGTGGCGTCACGGACGACCATGTGGACGAGGAGGAGGTCGCCGCAGGCAGCCAGCACCGAGGGCTCCCTGAGCAGCGTGTCTTCTGTTTGCATGTGCAGGTAGGACTCGGCGGGGGAGGGTGGAGACGGATGGAGACGCGGACTTGCCGGTCGTTGCTGCTTGTGGCGTAGGCGGCCGCCGCGGTGGCCTGAGCTTCTCCGCCCATGACAACGCGAGGGTTAAACAACGCCGATTCGTGGCCGACAACCGGTGGCGGGCAGGAGAGAAGCGGAAAAGAGGTCATGGCGGGCGGCGGAGGGATCTGGGTATCGGTTTCGGCGGAGGATCTGGAATCGGTTTCGACAGAGGGGAAAGCAGATTTGTCGTTTTAAGCCGAAGGCTGATCTGGTGTCCCGATAGATCCGCTGATTTCCTTATGTAGGTATCTAGGGGAGGGGGAGTTTTTTTTTGGGGTGAATCTTCATATCAGGCCATCAGGGCGTTGACTAGGGTTACGGGTTACCGCAGTCGGTGCGCGCCCACCCTACCAACGGTTCGATCTCCACAAAGACCCAGGACCAGGAAGCAGTCCGAGTATGGCTTTAGGCCTACTGTAACACGAAGAGAAGGAGAGGAGGCGATCGTTTGTGGCGGCGGCCTAGGGTTTCAACCCTAGCCGGCGCCGCCGGTGATATCTGAAGCTTCATTGTCGTCGCCGGCAAAGATTTGACGGGTCCTCGCCTCCTCTAGGTGTCGTCTGGCACTAGAAGGGGTGGGGACCTCGGACCTGCACACGGCGCTTTTCGAAGGTCCCTAATGGTAGAGTTTGGTTTTGGTCGTCATCTTCTTTGTTAATGGAGATGGTATCGTCTGCAATAAGTGATCTTCCACGCTTCGTTCGACGGCGAGATATCCTTCCCGACGTCAATGGTGGCTTTGGAAGATTAAGTCTGTCTAGGTATGGCAGGGCCGGTCCTGAGATTTTCGGGGCCCGGGACGAAACTTAAAAAACTGGGCCCTTAATACAAACAGAATACCAATTGATATATGTACAAAACATTAAAAACTTAAGAGCATCCAAAAGCAACTTAAAATTGGAAAAATTATTCAAATTATGCTAAGAATTTCTTCGAACAAATGTAAATGCAAACTCAATAATGATTTTATAAAAACACTGTTATCGCTTATCACAGAAACTCGTGTATCGTTTCGTAGCGGTGGTTGGTTGGCGTGGTATGGTCTCGTCTCAGAGGCTTGGCCTCTCAGCTCTCATGGCCGCCTAAGGATCGATGATGGGTCGTCTCCGGTTCTTTTTTCACGGAACCCAACTGAATGGCGCCACACACAACACACAATCGATGGAGCATTATTGAATTGGCCTTACACTTATGGTTATTTCTCGGATCTGCTAACTAAACAAAAAATTCTGAATTTTTGGTTCAAAAACAGGTTCTTGTCGTCACCGTAGCCTAGCGGTATGATGCGATGGGCACTCGACAATCTTTTTTTGTGGTTGTATAAGCGGAGCGCCGTGCCCTGCTGAGCTTATCACACTTGGCCTTGGTTGTATTTAAGAACAATTTTTTTGAGCGGCTGTGAGGATTTTTTTTTACC